>ML382283.1:16679-47704 GCA_005239525.1 Nicotiana knightiana | reverse complement strand
AAACTCAAAATAACTTGCATACTTGAACTACAAAGTAATGAATAAAAGATGTAAAAATCAATGTTTTTGTCACTTCAATGGTTTTCTCTCTTCAAATCCTTCATCTGCCTTCCAATCCTCGTTAAGTTGTGTTTTTGGAGTCTATTTATATGTTTAGGACAACCCCTAAACGTGTACGAGAATTCTATTCCAACCGGAAAATACTTAAACTTGTCAAAACTCGGAATACCGAAACAGGGGCCTGGCGTTTGGGCCTTAACGCCTGGATAACGCCAGGCTAGGGCTGGCGTTTGGACTCCAACGCCTGGCTAACGCCAGGCTAGGGCTGGCGTTTGGACCCTAACGCCTGGCTAACGCCAGGCATGGCCAGGCGTTTGGGCTCTGGCGCCCAGCTATAGCCCAGTGCACTCCTCCTCGCCTCTTGAGCGTATTTTCGATGTATTTGCATCCATTTAGCTCGGTTTCCATCTCCAATTCACCTACACATGAAATAGACTCTATTATGCACATAAAAAGTGTATTTTTATCATTAAAGCACATAAAATGTAGGGCATATAACATGTTAAACCATGAATTCTAGCCTCGCATCACGCACCTGGGACCGCAGGTGCGAAAAATGGTCTGCAGGTGCAGATTAACTGGACAGAAAGTATAAATTGGTGCCTCCGCAAAATTTTGGGCATTTCTTCCATTGTTGCATGCGGGTTGAGCTAGTTTGAGAGCAAATTGAAGGAGGAATTCGAGGGTCTTCAGTGGAGGTAAGTTTCCCGGATTAAAAAACTCGTTTATATGTTATTTTCTGACGGATTAGGCTTGAAATTGAGGAATTTAAAGTAGAAAAGTTGGCAAAAATAGGAGGAAATTTGGAAAATTCTTTTGGTGATTTGAGTGGGAAATTGTGGTCCGATTGTGGTGTTCATGGTATGTGTAGAATCGTGGGAGGATGCGGATTCTAGTGATGTAAATTTTATAGAATTTCGAGACATGGGCCTGTGGCTCTAATTTGGCCGAATTTCGAGAATTGTGTTAAAATTCATATCTTTCAATTGGGTTTTGTTCCGTTAACGTATATTGACGATGTTAATCTGATTTTGGTTAGATTCAGAGCATGTGGGAGCCAATTTGAGGTGCAAGTGCATCGCGGAGTAGCTTTTGGGATGTTTTAAGGTAAGTAACGAATGTAACTCTAAACCTGAGGGTATGACACCCCGTTATTTGATATATTTTTGGTAAATGATGTGACGCACATGCTAGGTGATGAGTGTGGGGGCGTGCACTGATAGGGATTGTGACTTGGTCCGTCTTGTAGCGGCTATGAAGCCGCGTATTCGATTTGAAACCTTACGACATCCTGTCTTTCAGAAGTTTATACTTGTTTATGGGCTCTGAGCCATGTTTGGGGCCTTGTGCCGACCTGTTTATACCCTCAGGGGTATTTTCCATGATTGGGGCCTTGTGCCGACCTGTTTATACCCTAAGAGGTACTTTTACACTATTCTACCACTATCTTGATAGAACAATTGTGAACTTAGTCATGTTTCCTACTTGTTGTTATTTTCACTGTTATCACACTACTTTGAAAACTCTGAAAACTATTTTGGGCTGAGTCCGGTGAGTTGAGATGACTTGCCCAAGTGGCTTGTAAGGATGACTGAGTCAGGCCGAGAGCTGAGCATGTGAGGATAGTTATGGATCGGGCTGCACGCCGCAGCAATATAAATGTGATAGGCCGAGCGCCGAGTATGTGAGGATAGCTATGGAACGGGATGCACGTCGTAGCAATATATATGCTATATATTACATATGGATTGGGATGCACGCCGCAACAATATAAATTATATATGGGTCGGGCTGCACGCTTCAACAATGAAGATTATATACGGGTCGGGCTGCATGTTGCAACAATATATATATATATATATATATATATATATATATTGTATATGGATCGGGCTGCACGCCGCAACAATGTATATGTTGGATCGGGTTGCACGCCGCAGCAGATATAGCACTTGGGCTGAAGGAGCCCCTTCAGGAGTCTGTACACCCCTGGTGAGCGCAGTCGACTATTATATGGATCGGGCTGCATGCCGCAGTGTATGCTATAAGGATCGGGCTGCACGCCACAGGAGTATATATATAAATATATATATATATATATATGTGTGTGTGTGTGTGTGTGTGTAGTGGAGCAGGCTGCCCGCCGCAGCAGTTGTGTGTATTCATGGTACTTGCTGAGTACGAGTGTTTAAGTAAGAGCATGAGATACTGATAGTGGAGTCACGAGTGATTGAGAGTCTTTCCCGAGAGGCTTTATTGTGAGTGATATTGTGCCCGAGGGGCTTATATGTTATGAAAATGTTGTTTTCAGTCTTCTTTACTCTGAGCCTCTGATAATAAATGTTGGATAAATATTTTTATATGAGATTTTTAAATGGAAACCGGAGTTTTATGAAATATTCGAAATTGTAGATTCCTGACCTGATTTATTCATTCCCACTGCTATTCATTATATGGATTTACATGATTTATAAATGCTCGTCATTACACTCAAGTTTTTAGGTACTTTGATTACTTACTGAGTTGGCGTACTCACTTTACTCCCTGCACCTTTGTGTGCAGATCTAGGTACCAGACCATCTCACTAGTTGATTTTCGGACGAGCTTGGAGTTGTTCAAGGATCGAGGTAGTTGCTCAGCGTCCCCAGCTCACCTCCTTTCTTTTCCTCAGTTCATAGTTTTTGTCTTTTGTACTCCAGGCTTTGTAGTAGCAAGTCACCTTGTTGTACATTGTATTTACAGTTATAGATGCTCATGACAGTTGACTCCAGGTTTTGGGAAAGTGTATCATTTGTTTATCTCATTCTGCTAATTTTGGGAAATTATGAAATATATTGATAATATTAAATGGTTGGCTAGCCTAGTTCCATGATAGGCACCATCACGACCGGCTTAGGATTTGGGGTCATGACAAGTTGGTATCGGATCCTAGGTTACATAGGACTCAACAATCATGAGCAGGTTTAGTAGAGTCTTGCGGATCGGTATGGAGACGTCTGTACTTATCTTCGAGAGGTTGCTGAACAGTTTGGAACAATCTCATTTTTCTTGAATTCTGCCCGTGCCATTTTGTTGATTCTTTAAATCTAAACTTCTATTGTTTCATTCTCTCATAGATGGTGAGAACTCACACTACCGATCAGGGCGATCATCCACCAGCTAGACCAGCGAGGGGTCGAGGCCGCGGTCGAGATTGTGGTAGAGGTAGGGGCTAGCCCGCGCGGCAGCCAGGGCAGTATAAGGTAATCCACTGCTATTCAGGATCAGGTTCCCGCCGAAGATGCTCCATTGGGACAGGCTCAAGCACCGACAATGCCTATTTTTATTCCGGGTCTTTAGGAGAACTTGGCTCAAATCTTGACTGTGTGTACCACCCTTGCTCAGGCAGTTGCCTATACTTCTCAGGCCGGGGTAGGCAGTGAGACTCCAGTTGCTCGGACACCTAAGCAAGTTACTCAGGGCCATCATGCACTGGGGGCGGTTCTAGCCCAGCTGGTTGCTTCAGTTCAGGACTTCGTGGTCCCAACTATGCCAGATGATGAGCATCGTAGGCTGGAGAGGTTTAGTAGACTTCAGCCTCCGACATTCAGTGGTGCTGAGGGCGAGGATGCCCAGGGTTTTCTGGATAAGTGTCAGAGGATGCTGCGTATTGCTGGGATTTTGGAGACCAATGAGGTCTCCTTTGCTACTTTTATGTATTCTAGTGATGCTTTCACTTGGTGGGAGTCTTTTGAGAGGCGTAGGCCTGTTGGTTCAGCACCCCTCACCTGGCAGCAGTTCTTCACTATCTTCTTGGAGAAGTATGTACCCAGTCTCACAGGGCGGAACAACGCAGGCATTTTGAGCAGCTGCGTCAGGGGGAGCTATCAGTGATGCAATATGAGATGCGGTTTTCAGAGTTGGATCGTCATGCCACCGAGTTGGTCCCTATTGATAGGGAGAGGATTCGGAGGTTCGTGGATGGCCTCACTTATCAGCTTCGCCTTTTTATGACTTGGGATAGAGTATCAGGTGCTACCTTCGAGTAGGTTGTTGATATTGCTCGAGATATTGAGTCGGTTCGCCGCCAGGAGCGGGTAGAGAGGAGGCCAAGAGGCCTCGTGGATCGGGTGGTTCTAGTGGTGCTCCTTCCAGGGGGAAGTTTCAGCATGGTAGATTCAGTGCATTCAGTCCTTCTCGGTCAGGCTGCCCAACCCATAGTGGTGCATCTTCGAGGCATGGTCCCCGCAGTTCTCAGCCAAGCTGTTCTTCATTCGGCTCCCTTCCAGCCTAGAGTGCAACTCGAGTACCATAAGTCCAGGGGTTCTTTTCTGTCTCCGTCTCCAGCTCCAGGGAGTATTTATGAGTGTGGAGATTTCGGGAATATGATAAGGCAGTGTCCTCATCTTCTTACAGGCTCATCTTAGCTGAGGATCTAGCCTTCGACTTCAGCTCCAGTTATTTCACCACCCACCCGGGTAGCCAGGGGTGGTAGTCAGTCATCTAGAGGCCGCCCTAGAGGGGGAGGTCGAGCAGGTGGAGGTCAGGCCCGTATGTATGCCTTTCCAGCCAGGCCAGATGCTATGGCCTCCAATCCAGTGATCGCATGTATTGTCCCAGTCTATTGCCGAGATGCTTTGGCTTTATTTGACCCTGGTTCTACATATTCCTATGTTTCTTCATATTTTACCCATTTTCTGGATATGCCCCGTGCGTCTTTAGTTACATCTGTTCATGTGTCGACTCCGGTGGGCGATACTATTATTGTGGACCATGTGTATCGGTCGTGTGTAATATCTATTGGGGGTCTGGAGACCTGAGTGGACCTACTTCTACTCAGCATGGTCGATTTTGATGTGATATTAGGCATGGACTGGTTATCTCCATGTCATGTTGTTCTTGATTGTCACGCTAAGATCGTGACCTTAGCTATGCCAGGATGTCCGAGGGTTGAGTGGAGAGGTTCTTCTGATTATGTGCCTAATAGGGTGATTTCCTACCTGAAGGCTCAACATATGGTTGAGAAGGTATGTTTATTGTATTTGTCCTTTGTGAGGGATGTCAGTGGTGAGACTCCCACTATTGATTTGGTTCCTATGGTCCGTGACTTTCCGGACGTGTTTCCTGCAGACCTGCCAGACATGCCACCTGACATGGACATTGATTTTGGTATTGACCTGGTGCCAGGAACTCAACCTATTTTTATTCCACCTTATTGTATGGCAGCAGTGGAGCTCAAGGAATTAAAGGAGCAGCTTAAGAAACTCATAGATAAGGGGTTCATTCGGCCTAGTGTGTCACCTTGGGTGCACTGGTGTTGTTTGTAAAGAAGAAGGATGGTTCTATGTGCATGTGTATTGATTATCGGCAGCTGAACAAAGTTACGGTGAAGAACCGATATCCCTTGCCTCGTATAGATGACTTGTTTGATCAGTTTCAGGGTGCCAGGGTATTTTCCAATATTGACTTGCATTTTGGCTATCATCAGTTGAAGGATTCGGGAGCCAGCCATTCCGAAGACTGCTTTCAGGACTAGATATGGTCATTATGAGTCTAGTTATGTCTTTCGGGCTGTCCAATGCCCCAACAACCTTTATGCACAGTGTATTCCGGCCTTATCTGGATTATTTTGTCATTGTGTTTATTGACGATATCTTGGTATATTCCCGATCTCAGGAGGATCATGAGCAACATTTGAGAGTTAGTTTTCAGACCTTGAGAGAGAAAAGATTGTATGCAAAATTTTCGAAGTGTGAGTCCTGGCTTGCTTTAGTAGCATTCTTGGGGAACGTGGTGTTCAATGAGGGTATTCAAGTTGATATGAAGAAGGTAGATGCGGAGAGCTGGCCTAGACCGTCATCAGCTACCGAGATTCACAACTTCCTTGGTTTGGCAGGGTACTATCGTCGTTTCGTAGAGGGATTTTCATCTTTTGCAACACCTATGACCAGACTGAACCAGAAGGGTGCTCAATTCAGGTGGAATGAGAAGTGTGAGGAGAGCTTTCAGAAGCTCAAGTCAGCTTTGACTATATCTCCGTTATTGGTTTTGCCTGCGAGTTCAGGTTCTTATACAATTTACTATGATGCCTTGAGAGTTGGACTTGGAGCGGTTTTGATGAAGGATGGTAGGGTGATTTCCTACGCGTCCAGACAGTTGAAGGTGCATGAGAAGAATTATCCAGTGCACGATCTTGAGCTAGCAGCTATTGTCCATGCCTTGAAGATTTGGCGTCATTATTTATATGGAGTGCATTGTAAGATTTTCAATGATCACCACAGTTTGCAGCATCTGATCAAGAAGAAGGCTTCTGAATTTGCGTCAGAGGAGGTGGTTGGAGCTTCTCAAGGAGTATGACCTCACTATTTTATATCATCCGGGGAAGGCCAATGTAGTGGCCGATTCCCTGTGTCGCAGAGCGGAGAGTTTGGGGAGTCTAGCCTACCTTCCAGTAGCAGAGCGACCTTTAGCACTTGTTGTTCAGGCTTTAGCGGGTCAGTTGGTGAGATTGAATCTATCAGAGCCCCCGCGGGTGTTGGCTTGTGTAGCCTCCAGGTCTTCTCTTTATGATCAAATTAGAGCACGCCAGTATGATGATCCACACTAGCTCGTTCTTCAGGACAAGGTCCGTCGCGGTGATGCCAGGGATGTGGTTATTGGTGATGATAGGGTCATGAGGATGCAGGGCCGGATTTGCGTGTCCAATGTGGATGGGCTTCGAGATTTGATTCTAGCTGAGGCCCATAGTTCGCGATATTCCATCCATCCGGGTGTTGTGAAGATGTATCAGGATCTGAGACAACATTATTGGTGGAGGCGGATGAAGAGAGATATTGTTGAGTTTGTGGCTCGGTGTCTCAACTGTCAGCACGTCAAGTATGAGCACCAGAGACCAGGTGAGTGCTTCATAGATTAGATATTCCGGAGGGGAAGTGGGAGTGAATAACCATGGACTTCATAGTTGGACTCCCATGTACTTCGAGGAGGTTTTATGCTATATGGGTTATTGTGGATTGTTTGACCAAGTCCGTGCACTTCATTCCTGTTGGTACTAATTATTTTTCGGAGCGGTTAGCTGAGATTTATATCAGGGAGATTGTCCGATTGCATGGGGTTCCAGTTTCTATCATTTCTGATAGAGGTACTCAGTTAACATATCTGTTTGGAGGGCTGTGCAGAGGGAGTTAGGTACTCAGGTTGAGTTGAGCACAGTGTTTTATCCTCAGACCGACGGCCAGTCAGAGCGTACTATTTAGATATTGGAGGATATGTTGCGTGCCTGTGTCATTTATTTTGGGGTTCATGGGACCAGTTTTTGCCACTCGCGGACTTTGATTATAATAATAGTTATCAATCGAGTATCCAGATGGCTCCTTTTGAGGCTTTATATGGTAGGAGGTGCAGATCTCAGGTTGGTTGGTTTGAGCCGGGCGAGGCTAGGCTATTGGGCACAGACTTGGCTCAGGATGCGTTGGGTAAGGTGAAGTTGATTCACGAGCGGCTTCGCACGGTGCAGTCTAGGCAGATGTTTTATGCAGACCGGAAGGTCCGAGATGTGTCTTTCATGGTTGGGGAGAAGGCGCCGCTGAAGGTGTCTCCCATGAAGGGTGTTATGAGGTTTGGGAAGAGGGGAAATCTAATTCCCCAGTTTATTGGGCCTTCTTAGGTGCTTCAGAGGATTGAGAAAGTGGCTTACAGGCTTGCCTTGCCTCCCAGCTTATCGTGTGTTCATCCGGTGTTCCATGTTTCGATGCTCCGGAAGCATGTTGGCGACTCGTCTCATGTTTTGGACTTCAGCATGGTTCAGCTCGAGGGTAATATGTCATATGAGGTAGAGCCAGTGGCTATTTTGGGTCGTCAGTTCAGAAAGCTGAGGTCTAAGGATATAGCTTTAGTAAAGGTTCAGTGGAGACGATAGCCGGTGGAGGATGCCACCTGGGTGACCGAGCGGGAGGTTCGGAGCAGATATCCTCATTTATTTGAGACTCTAGGTATGTTTCTAGACCCGTTCAAGGATGAACGTTTGTTTAAGAGGGGGAGAATGTAACGACCCGACCGGTCATTCCGTGAGATTAGCCCCGTTTCCCCAATTTCTGCTTTATCGTATGTTGCTTAGCCTGTTTATGTTGTGTTGGGTCGGTTGGTTCGGGTTCAAAGTGGTCGTGGTGAGAACTGATACACTTAGTCTCTTAAATTAGCTTAATAGTTGAAAAGGTCAACTGGGAGTTGACTTATTGGTAAACGAGCTCGGAATGCGGATTTTATGGCTCAAATTGATTCATTAGGTGATTTGGGAATTAGCAATGTGTTCGTAATGAAGTTTTGATGTCCGGTGTAGAATTAGGCTTGAATTGGCAAAAATTAGTTTTTGGCGATTTTCGGTCGGCATTGGAAAATAAACTATAGGGTTGCAATGGAATTCTGATAGTCGGAGCAGGTTCGTAGTGTCATTCTTGATTTGTGTGCATATTTTCAGGTCAATCGAATGTGTTTTGGTTGGTTTCGGCATCATTGGCGAAATTTAGAAATTTCAAAGTTCATAGGCTTGAATTTGATGTAATTTTGGTGTTTTTGTGTTTTTTTGGTGTTTCGAAGTCTTGAATGATATTATGGGATGTGTTGGTATGTTTGGTTGGGGCCCCGAGGGGATCTGTATTTATTTCGGATGGTTAACAGAGGGTTGGACTTAGGAAATTGCAGCAAAATTGCTGCTGGTGTGTTTTTGCTGGTGTGGCCGCACCTGCGGAACGGGAGCCGCAGGTGCATAGACCATTGTGCAGGTGCGAGAAGAGGCCAGACTGGAGGAGTCCGCAGGTGCGGGTGAGGCACCGCAGGTGCGAGAACTAGACTGTTAGTGGGTTTTCGCGGGTGCGCACCTGGGACCGCAGGTGCGAAAAATGGTCCGCAGGTGCAAATTAACTGGACAGAAAGTATAAATTGGTGCCTCTGCAAAATTTTGGGCATTTCTTCCATTGTTGCATGCGGGTTGAGCTGGTTTGAGAGCAAATTGAAGGAGGAATTCGAGGGTCTTCAGTGGAGGTTAGTTTCCTGGATTCAAAAACTCGTTTTATGTTGTTTAGTGACGGATTAGGCTTGAAATTGAGGAATTTAAAGTAGAAAAGTTGGGAAAAATGGGAGGAAGTTTGGAAAATTCTTTTGGTGATTTGAGTGGGCAATTGTGATTTGATTGTGGTGTTCTTGGTATGTGTAGAATCGTGGGAGGATGGGATTCTAGTGATATAAATTTTATTGAATTCCGAGACGTGGGCCTGGGACTCGGATTTGGCAGAATTTCGAGAATTGTGTTAAAATTTATATCTTTCGATTGGGTTTTTTTATGTTAGGGTATATTGACGATGCTAATCTGATTTTTGTTAGATTCAGAGCATCCGGGAGACAATTCGAGGGGCAAACGCATTGCAGAGTAGCTTTTGGGCTGTTTTGAGGTAAGTAACGAATGTAACTTTAAACCTGAGGGTATGACACCCTGTAATTTGATATTGTTTTGGTAAACGAGGTGACACACATGCTAGGTGAAGAGCATGGGGGCGTGCATCGATAGGGATTGTGACTTGGTCCGTCCCGTAGTGACTGTTAAGCCGCGTATTCGATTTGAAACCTTACGACATCTTGTCTTTCAGAAGTTTATACTTGTTTATGGGTTGTGAGCCATGTTTGGGGCCTTGTGCCGACCTGTTTATACCCTTAGGGGTATTTTTCATGATTGGAGCCTTGTGCCAACCTGTTTAGACCCTCAGAGGTACTTTTACACTATTATACCACTATCCTGATAGAGCAATTGTGAACTCAGTCATGTTTCCTACTTGTTGTTATTTTTACTGTTATCACACTGCTTTGAAAACTCTGAAAAGCATTTTAGGTTGAGTCCCGTGAGTGTAGAGGAATTCCCAAGTGGCTTGTGAGGATGACTAAGTCAGGCTGAGAGTCGAGCATGTGAGGATAGTGATGGATCGGGTTTCACGCCGCATCAATATATATATGTGATAGGCCGAGCGCTGAGTATGTGAGGATAGTTATGGGACAGGCTGCACACCGCAGCAATATATATGTTGTATATTACATATGGATCGGGCTACACGCCACAACAAAATAGATTATATATGGGTCGGGCTGCATGCCGCCACAATATAAATATTGTATATGGATTGGGTTGCACGCCGCATCAATATATAAATTGGATTGGGCTGCACGCCGCAGCAGATATAGCGCTTGGGCTAAAGGAGCCCCTCCAGGAGCTTGTACACCCCCAGTGAACGCAGTCAATTATTATATGGATTAGGCTGCACGCCCCAACATATGTTATAAGGATCGGGCTGCACGCCGCAGAAGTATATATGTAGTGGAGCGGGCTGCCCGCCGCAGCAGTTGTGCGTATTCATGGTACTTGCTGAGTATGAGTGTTTAAGTGAGAGCATGAGATACTGATAGTGGAGTCACGAGTGACTGAGAGGCTTGCTCGAGAGGCTTTATTTTGAGTGATACTGTGCCTGAGGGGCTTATATTTTATGAAAATGCTGTTTTCACTCTTCTATACTCTGAGCCTCTGATAATAAATGTTGGATAAATGTTTTTACACGAGATTTTTAAATGGAAACCGGAGTTTTATGAAATATTCGGAATTGTAGATTCCTGACCTGATTTATTCATTCCCACTGTTATTCATTATATGGATTTACATGATTTATAAATGCTCGTCACTGCACTCTAGTTTTTATTTACTTTGATTACTTACTGAGTTGGCGTACTCATATTACTCCCTGCACCTCTGTGTGCAGATCCAGGTACCAGACCATCTCACTTGTTGATTTCCGGGTGAGCTTGGAGTTTTTCGAGGATCGAGGCAGCTGCTCAGCATCCCCAACTCACCTCCTTTCTTTTCCTCAGTTCATAGTTTTTGTCTTTTGTACTCTAGGCTTTGTAATAGCAAGTCACCTTGTTGTTCATTGTATTTACAGTATGAGATGTGGTTTTCAAAGTTGGCTCGTCATGCCACCGAGTTGGTCCCTACTGATAGGGAGAGGATTAGGAGGTTCGTGGATGGCCTCACTTATCAGCTCCGCCTTTTTATGACTTGGGAGAGAGTATCAGGTGATACCTTCGAGCAGATTGTTGATATTGCTCGAGATATTGAGTCGGTTCGCCGCTAGGAGCGGGTAGAGAGGAAGGCCAAGAGGCCTCGTGGATCGGGTGGTTCTAGTGGTGCTCCTTCCAAGGGGCAGTTTCAGTATGATAGAATTCGTTAATTCAGGCCTTCTCGGTCAGGCTGCCCAACCCATTGTGATGCTTCTTCGAGGCATGGTCCCCGCAGTTCTCAGCCAGGCCATTCTTCATTCGGCTCCCTTCCAGCTTAGAGTGCAGCTCGAGTACCATCAGTTCAGGGTTCCTCTATGCGTGGTTCTCCTAGTGGCGCCATGGGTTCTTTTCTGTCTCCGTCTCCAGCTCCAGGGAGTTGTTATGAGTGTGGAGATTTCGGTAATATGAGAAGGCAGTGTCCTCATCTTCTTAGAGGCTCATCTCAGCTGAGGAGCCAGCCTTCAACTTCAGCTCCAGTTATTTCACCACCCACCCAGGCAGCCAGGGGTGGTAGTTAGTCAGCTAGAGGCTGCCCTAGAGGGGGAGGTCGAGCAGGTGGAGGTCTAGCCCGTATGTATGCCTTTCCGGCCAGGCCAGATGCTATGGCCTCCGATCCAGTGATCGCAGGTATTGTCCCAGTCTGTTGCCGAGATGCTTTTGCTTTATTTGACCCTGGTTCTACATATTCCTATGTTTCTTCATATTTTACCCATTTTCTGGATATTCCCCGTGAGTCTTTAGTTACATCAGTTCATGTGTCGACTCCGGTGGGCGATACTATTGTTGTGGACCGTGTGTATCGGTCGTGTGTAATATCTATTGGGGGTCTGGAGACCTGAGTGGACCTACTGCTACTCAGCATGGTCGATTTTGATGTGATATTAGGCATGGACTGGTTATTTCCGTGTACTGTTATTCTTGATTGTCACGCTAAGATCGTGACCTTAGCTATGCCAGGATGTCCGAGGGTTGAATGGAGAGGTTCTTCTGATTATGTGCCTAATAGGGTGATTTCCTACCTGAAGGCTCAGCGTATGGTTGAGAAGGTATGTTTATCGTATTTGTCCTTTGTGAGGGATGTCAGTGGTGAGACTCCCACTATTGATTTGGTTCCTATGGTCCGTGACTTTCCGGACGTGTTTCCTGCAGACCTGCCAGACATGCCACCTGACATGGACATTGATTTTTGTATTGACCTGGTGCCAGGAACTCATCCTATTTTTATTCCACCTTATCGTATGGCACCAGTGGAGCTAAAGGAATTAAAGGAGCAACTTAAGAAACTCATAGGTAAGGGGTTCATTCGGCCTAGTGTGTAACCTTGGGTGCACCGGTGTTGTTTGTAAAGAAGAAGGATGGTTCTATGCACATGTGTATTGATTATCGGCAGCTGAACAAAGTTACGGTGAAGAAACGGTATCCCTTGCCTCGTATAGATGACTTGTTTGATCAGTTTCAGGGTGCCAGGGTATTTTCCAATATTGACTTGCGTTTTGGCTATCATCAGTTGAAGGATTAGGGAGCCAGCCATTTCGAAGACTGCTTTCAGGACTAGATATGGTCATTATGAGTTTCTGGTTATGTCTTTCGGGCTGACCAATGCCCTAACAACTTTTATGCACAGTGTATTCCGGCCTTATCTGTATTATTTTGTCATTGCGTTTGTTGACGATATCTTGGTATATTCCCGATCTTGGGAGGATCATGAGCAACATTTGAGAGTTGTGCTTCAGACCTTGAGAGAGAAGCGATTGTATAAAAAATGTTCGAAGTGTGAGTTCTGGCTTGATTCAGTAGCATTCTTTGGGCACGTGGTGTCCAATGAGCGTATGCATGTTGATACGAAGAAGGTAGATGCGGTGCAGAGCTTTCCTAGACCGTCATCAGCTACCGAGATTCATATCTTCCTTGGTTTGGCAAGGTAGTATCGTCGTTTCGTAGAGGGATTTTCATCTATTGCAACACCTATGACCAGACTGACCGAGAAGGGTGCTCAGTTCAAGTGGACTGAGAAGTGTGAGGAGAGCTTTCAGAAGCTCAAGTTAGCTTTGACTATAGCTCCGGTGTTGGTTTTGCCTACGAGTGCAGGTTCTTATACAGTTTACTATGATGCCTTGAGAGTTGGACTTGGAGCGGTTTTGATGAAGGGTGGTAGGGTGATTTCCTACGCGTCCAGACAGTTGAAGGTGCACAAGTAGAATTATCCATTGCACGATCTTGATCTAGCAGCTATTGTCCACGCCGTGAAGATTTGGCGTCATTATTTATATGGAGTGTATTGTAAGATTTTCACTGATCACCATAGTTTGCAGCAACTGCTCAAGTAGAAGGATCTGAATTTGCGTCAGAGGAGGTGGTTGGAGCTTCTCAAGGGTTATGACCTCACTAATTTATATCATCCGGGGAAGGCCAATGTAGTGGCCGATGCCCTGAGTCGCAAAGCGGAGAGTTTGGGGAGTCTAGCCTACCTTCCAGTAGCAGAGCGGCCTTTAGCACTTGTTGTTCAGGCTTTAGCGGGTCAGTTTGTGAGATTGGATCTATCAAAGCCCCCGCGGGTGTTGGCTTGTGTAGCCTCCAGGTCTTTTCTTTATGATCAAATTAGAGCACACCAGTATGATGATCCACACTAGCTCGTTCTTTGGGACAGGGTCCATCACGGTGATGCCAGGGATGTGGTTATAGGTGATGATAGGGACATGAGGATGCAGGGCCGTATTTGCATGCTCAATGTGGATGTGCTTCGAGATTTGATTCTAGCTGAGGCCCATAGTTCACGGTATTCTATCCATCCGGGTGTTGTGAAGATGTATCAAGATCTGAGACAACATTATTGGTGGAGGCGGATGAAGAGAGATATTGTTGAGTTTGTGGCTCGGTGTCTCAACTGTCAACAGGTCAAGTATGAGCACCAGAGACCAGGTGGAGTGCTTCATAGATTAGATATTCCGGAGTGGAAGTGGGAGCGAATCACCATGGACTTCGTAGTTGGACTCCCATGAACTTCGAGGAGGTCTGATGCTATATGGGTTATTGTGGATCGTTTGACCAAGTCCGTGCACTTCATTCCTGTTTGTACTAATTATTTTTTGGAGCGGTTAGCTGAGATTTATATCAGGGAGATTTTCCGATTGCATGGGGTTCCAGTTTCTATCATTTCTGACAGAGGTACTCAGTTCACATCTCAGTTTTGGAGGGCCGTGCAGAGGGAGTTAGGTACTCAGGTTGAGTTGAGCGTAGTGTTTCATCCTCGGACCGACGGGCAGTCGGAGCGTACTATTTAGATATTGGAGGATATGTTGCATGCCTGTGTCATTTATTTTGGGGGTTCCATGGATAAGTTTCTGCCACTCGCGGAGTTTGATTATAATAATAGTTATTAATCGAGTATCCAGATGGCTCCTTTTGAGGCTTTATATGGTAGGAGGTGCAGATCTCCTGTTGGTTGGTTTGAGCCGGGCGAGGTTAGACTATTGGGCACAGACTTGGTTCAGTATGCGTTGGGTAAGGTGAAGTTGATTCAGGAGCGGCTTCGCACGATGCAGTCTAGGCAAAAGCATTATGCGAATCGGAAGGTCCGAGATGTGTCTTTCATGTTTGGGGAGAAGGCGCTGCTGAAGGTGTCTCCCATGAAGGGTGTTATGAGGTTCGGGAAGAGGGGAAATCTAATTCCCCGGCTTATTGGGCCTTTTGAGGTGCTTTCGAGGATTGAGAATGTGGCTTACAGGTTGCCTTGCCTCCAAGCTTATCGAGTGTTCATCTGGTGTTCCATGTTTCGATGCTCCGGAAGCATGTTTGTGACTCGTCTCATGTTTTGGACTTCATCATGGTGCAACTCGAGGGTAATATGTCATATGAGGTAGAGCCAGTGGCTATTTTGGGTCGTCAGGTCAGAAAGCTGAGGTCTAAGGATATAACTTTAGTGAAGGTTCAGTGGAGAAGACAGCCGGTGGAGAGGACAGCCAGTGTAGGATGCCACCTGGGATACCGAGCGGGAGGTGCGGAGCAGATATCCTCATTTATTCGAGAATCCAGGTATGTTTCTAGACCCGTTTGAGGATTACCGGCAGGTCGTTCCGTGAGATTAGCCCCGTTTTCCCCATTTCTTCTTTATCGTATGTTTATCAGCCTATTTATGTTGTGTTGGGTCGGTTGGTTCGGGTTCAGAGTGGTCGTGATGAGAACTGATACACTTAGTCTCTTAAATTAGTTTAATTGTTGAAAAGGTCAACTGGGAGTTGACTTATTGGTAAACGACCACGGAATGCGGATTTTATGGCTCAGATAGCTTCGTTAGGTAATTTGGGAATTAGGAGTGTGTTCAGAATGAAGTTTTGATGTCCGGTGTAGAATTAGGCTTGAATTGGCGAAAATTTGTTTTTGGCGATTTTCGTTCGGCATGGGAAAATAAGCTATAGGGCCGGAATGGAATTCCGATAGTCGGAGCAGGTTCGTAATGTCATTTTGGATTTGTGTTGCAAATTTTTAGGTCAATCGAATGTGTTTTGGTTGGTTTCGGCATCATTGGGGAAATTTAGAAGTTTCAAAGTTCATAGGCTTGAATTTGATGTACTTTTTGTGTTTTTGTGTTGTTTTTGGTGTTTCGAAGTCTTGAATAACTTTGAATGATGTAATGGGATATGTTGGTATGTTTTGTTGTGGCCCTGAGGGGATCGGGATTGATTTCAGATGGTTAACGGAGGGTTGGACTTAGGAAATTGCAGCAAAATTGCTGCTGGTGTATTTTTGCTGGTGTAGCCGCACCTGCGGGTGCGAAGACCATTGTGCAGGTGCGAGAAGAGGCCAGGATGGAGGAGTCCGCTGGTGCGAGTGAGGCACCGCAAGTGCGAGAACTAGACTGTTAGTGGGTTTTCGGGGGTGCGCAGCTGGGACCGCAAGTGCGAAAAATGGTCCGCAGGTGCAGATTAACTGGACATAAAGTATAAATTGGTGCCTCCGCAAAATTTTAGGCATTTCTTCCATTGTTGCATATGGGTTGAGCTGGTTTGAGAGAAAATTGAAGGAGGAATTCGAGGGTCTTCAGAGGAGGTAAGTTTCCCGGATTCAAAAACTCGCTTTATGTTATTTTGCGATGGATTAGGCTTGAATTGAGGAATTTAATGTAGAAAAGTTGGGAAAATTGGGAGGAAGTTTGGAAAATTCTTTTGGTGATTTGAGTGGAAATTGTGGTGCGATTGTGGTGTTCTTGGTATCTTTAGAATCGTGGGAGGTTGATAATTCTAGTGATATAAATTTTATAGAATTCCGAGATGTGGGCCTGGGGCTCGGATTTGGCAGAATTCCGAGAATTGTGTTAAAATTTTTATCTTTCGATTGGGGTTTTTTCCCGTTAGCGTATATTGACAATGTTAATCTGATTTATGTTAGATTCGGAGCATTTAGGAGCCAATTCGAGGGGCAAACGCATCGCGGAGTAGCTTTTGGGCTGTTTTGAGGTAAGTAACGAATGTAACTCTAAACCTGAGGGTATGACACCTTGTTATTTGATATTCTTTTGGTAAATGAGGTGACACACGTGCTCGGTGACGAGCATGGGGGCGTGCATCGATAGGGATTGTGAATTGGTCCATCCGGTAGTGACTGTTAAGCCGCGTATTCGATTTGAAACCTTACGACATCCTGTCTTTCAGAAGTTTATACTTGTTTATGGGTTGTGAGCCATGTTTGGGGCCTTGTGCCGACCTGTTTATACCCTCGGGGGTATTTTTCATGATTAGGGCCTTGTGCCGACCTGTTTGGACCCTCAGAGGTACTTTTACACTATTATACCACTATCCTGATAGAGCAATTGTGAACTTAGTATGTGAGGATAGTTATGCGACGGGCTGCACACCGCAGCAATATATATGTTATATATTACATATGGATCGGGCTACACGCCACAACAATATAGATTATATATAGGTCGGGCTACACGCCGCAGCAATATAAATATTATATATGGATTGGGTTGCACGCTGCACCAATATGTATATATTGGATTAGGCTGCACGCCGCACCAGATATAGCGCGTGGGCTGAAGGAGCCCCTCTAGAAGTCTTTACACCCCCAGTGAGTGCAATCGACTATTATATGGATTGGGCTGCACGCCGCAGCATATGTTATAAGGATCGGGCTGCACGCCGCCGCAGTATATATGTAGTGGAGCGGGCTGCCCGCTGTAGCAGTTGTGTGTATTCACGGTACTTGCTGAGTATGAGTGTTTAAGTGAGAGCATGAGATACTGATAGTAGAGTCACGAGTGACTAAGAGGCTTGCCTGAGAGGCTTTATTGTGAGTGATACTGTGCCTGGGGGGCTTATATTTTATGAAAATGCTGTTTTCACTCTTCTTTACTCTGAGCCTCTGATAATAAATGTTGGATAAATATTTTTGTACAAGATTTTTAAATGGAAACCAGAGTTTTATGAAATATTCAGAATTGTAGATTCCTGACCTGATTTATTCATTCCCACTGTTATTCATTATATGGATTTACATGATTTATAAATGCTCGTCACTACACTCAAGTTTTTAGTTACTTTGATTACTTACTGAGTTAGCGTACTCATATTATTCCCTGCACCTCTGTGTGCAGATCCAGGTACCAGACCATCTCACTAGTTAATTTCCGGATGAGCTTGGAGTTTTTCGAGGATTGAGGTAGCTGCTCAGCATCCCCAGCTCACCTTCTTTCTTTTCCTCAATTCATAGTTTTTGTCTTTTGTACTCCAGGCTTTGTAGTAGCAAGTCACCTTGTTATACATTGTATTTATAGTTCTAGATGCTCATGACAGTTGACTCCAGGTTTTGGGGAAGTGTATCATTTGTTCATCACATTCTGCTATTTTAAAATCTGCTAATTTTGGGAAATTATGAAATATATTGATAATCTGAAATGGTTGGCTAGCCTTGTTCCATGATAGGCGCCATCACGACCGGCTTAGGATTTGGGGTCGTGACATAAATAATGGTATTTTTAATAATTTCAATATTAAACAACCCATAATCATCCCAAAACCCGGTGTCACAAATGCATGAACATTAACTAGGAATATAAAATTAAATACAACATCTGTTCAAAATACAAATTGGACAGGAAAAATATAAATATACTGAAGGAGAATCTGCCGACTGCGGGTCGTAATAAGAAATGCAGCTCACCTAAGTCCCGTATGCATACACGCCCCTGCTCTCACAAGGCTACTAGTCATATATGTACCAGCACAAAAATGTGCAGCAAATGTAGTATGAGTACGTAAATTAACGTGTGCGTATATATATATATCGGATCTCATCAAGTAGATTGCCATAATTCAAATCCGGAAAACTCACAGATACACCAACTTCTTGCCAAGTATTACACACAATTTCATGAGGATATGATATAGGAAATGCCGAGGCATACTGTCACGACCCAAAAATCACTAGTCGTGATGGCACCTAACTCGATATGCTAGGTAATCCAACTAACAAAAAATACAATGCAAAAGAGATTATAGGAAAATAGTAACGAATTATCTGAACATTTTACAAATTGACCCAAGAACTGGTAGTACGATTCATGAGCTTCTAAGGCTTGGAATTACAAAGTTGGTACAAATAATTACACGATCAGTTTGAAATTTACATAAAAAGATTACCATAATCTAAGCTACCAAGGACAAGTGGCAGCTATATATGGAATGCACGAGCATCTTCAAATCAGCACCCGACATCACCAGCAGCTCCGCTCCAAAAATCTGTACACAATGTACATAAGTTTAGTATCAGTACAACCGACCCCATGTACTGGTAAATATTTTGTCTAACCTCATCGAAGTAGTGACGAGGCTTTTTATTTTGTTAAAAGATACTTTCAGAGAAAACCTGCACCGTAAATAGCAATAGAACTATAGTACGATATAATAGAGATGAATACATGAAACGAATACGAAAAGCATTAGCCGAGTGTTAACAGAAATCACAATTTGGCATCTTCAGATATCAAGTCAATTCTTCGTGCATGAGGAATGTACTCAGATAACAAGCCAATTGCACATAAACACCCTTCGTGCTTTTTTCTCATCCTCACCCAATTTATGTATAATAGAACAAACCATACCGAGAATAGGAATTACAAAGTAGGAAATATACATGTAGCTATAATGAACGAGGATATACATGTGGGCAACAGTAAAAGACTAGGCAGAAAGCATGTGAGTGATGACAACAATTGGAAACAAGGAATATCAACTTCAACTAACTAGCATGATGGAGGCCTAAGTACAGATATAATAAATAAGAGGGAAACACATGATATTTACAAGTTAACAAGTAGAGGCATGAATGACTAGCATGGTGGAAGGCTTGTACCAAGTGCAACAAAATAAACACGACATGAGTGTAATTATAAAAGTAGGAAAATAGTCATGATATTTGCAAAGCAGAAGATATGAGCAACACAACAAAAATTGATATAGAGATAAATGACAGAACAATAGCAACAAGTCACATCAGATCTGATATTGCGACAATAACAGCTCAAGGTAAAGACATAAATATATACACGGGAAAACAGATATCACAACATAATGCAGGTCCCTCATTCTCGCCTGCACGGACACACCCATCGTGCCATGACCTCACGATTATATAAAAGCATAACAATATAGATAAAATGGCACGACATCACCCTTCGTGCTTTACACCCTCATAACATGGCACGACATAACCCTTCATACTTTACACTCACATAACGTGGCACAACATCTCCCTTCGTGATTTTACCCTCAATAATATGGAACGACATCACCCTTCGTGCTTTACAATCTTCCTCACATGATAATGTACAAAAAATGGCACGTCATCACCCTTCATGCTTTACACTCTTCCTTACCAAGCATATTTATATCAATGACAAATAAGGCGGGAAGCATAAATAACATCAAAGGGAGTGTTTTTAACAGATATTCCAAACAAATCTCAATCACAACTTTCCAAGCCAACAATGGTTAAATAAACCCTCAAGAACTGTATTATTCAAATACTTCCACAAATCTCACAAATGATCCACAACACAAGTATAGAATCTAGTATCTCAAGAAGATCGGCTGTAGCAATGTATTAATGATTACACATAAGGATGACTGAATTAGACACATCAATGTATTCTCAGAATCCTATCAAATTTAATCAAGTTATAATAAAATTTAATACTATGTTCTTATTATCTAGAAGTCAAGTGAGGCATGAATAAAGAAGGTCACGTAGTTCTACAAGATATAATTATAACATAATCTACCCCCGAGCATGATTAAACCCGGCACATACATATACGCTTGTCACCCTATATATGTATCACCCCTGCATGTAGCAAACAATGTCAACTAGGAGGAAAACTTCCACCAACAAAGTTACGCAAGACACGTACCTCGAATAAGCAAATTACAATACCTAGCAAGCCAAGCGATGCTCCAAAAATGCCATCACACGCATAGTGACCTCTGAATGGCTCAAAACTAGCCAAAAGAAACTCAAATACATCAAATAAAGCCCAAGGAAATAATTTCAAATGATAAAGATCGAACCATAAATCAAATCCCAAATCTGGCCAAAAATCACACCCAGACCCACGTCTCGGAACCCGACAAAACTCACAAAATCCGACAATCCATTCAATTATAAGTCCAACCATACTAGTTTCACTCAACTCCGACTCCAAATCAATGTTCAAAACTCAAAAATTAATATTATGAAACTTTAGGCCAAAACCCCCAATTTCCTCTTGAAATTTCATCAACCAAAAACTAAAATCGAAGATAGATTCATGGATATAACCAAACCGGGTAGAGAATACTTACCCCAGTCCATATGGTGAAAATCGCCTAAAAAATCTTCCAATTCCGAATTCCCAACTCAAAATATCTCGTTTCTTGTGCCAAATGATCTCGAACCTCGCTTTTGATGCCTCCAATGGATTCTTTGTGCAATTCTAGTCAAGTTAGACTCTTGAATCACTTCATTTCACCTTATATTGAAGGAGATATGTTGGTTTCAATATTTGGAAATAGTGCAGATTTTTAAATACGAAGTCAGTGGCAATTTCGCAATTAATCTGAAAAAATCTGGCAACCCAATTCTTAATAAAATGACCATAAACTCATCATACGATATCCAAATTTGACAATTTTTTTTCTATGGATCCGTAATTACGATACGGATCTAATGCTTCAATAAAATAGAAATTGGAGCTCATTTGCTTAATGTAGTACCATTTATGCTTGAAGAAACAACCTCTAAACATATAAAAAAAACGAGCGCAACACAACCCAAACCTATCCGAAACTCACCCGAGCCCCTAGGGACCATGTACAAACATAACAAAAAGTCCCTTAACATAACACGGACTTACTCGAGGCCTCAAAACACACATAACAATATCGAAATGACGAATCACACCTCAATCCAAAAAATCAATGAACTTGAAACTTCAAACTTCCACAACCGATACCGAAACCCATCAAATCAAGTCCAATTGACCTCAAATTTTGCAAACAAGTAACATTTAACATTATGGGCATGTTCCGACTTCCAGAATTGAAATCCAACACCGATATCAAAAAGTCCACTCTCGATCAAACTTTCCAAAAAAATCCAACTTTCGCCATTTCGAACCAAATTCAACTATGGACCTCCAAATCACAATCCGGAAACGCTCCTAAGTCCCAAATCACCCAACGGAGCTAACGGAACCATCAAAATTCCAATCCGAGGTCAAATACTAAAAAGTCAAACTCGGTCAACTCTTTCAAATTTAAAGCTCCATAGTTGAGAATCATTCCAAATCGGTCCTGAATAACCGGAAAACCAAATTCTGTTTGAAATTTACATAAATAGATTACCATAATCTAAGCTACCAAGCACAAGTGGCATCTATATGTGGAATGCACGAGCATCTTTAGATTCAGCACCCGACATCACCAGCAGCCCAGCTCAAAAAATCTGTACGCAATGTACATAAGTGTAGTATCAGTACAATGTCACAACCTCCAAACTAAACTGGCCGTGATGGCGCCTATCGTGATACTAGGCTAGCCAATTCACTGTAAATGATAAAAATAATTTTCCATTTAGTACATCAAGTATCCGCAATTTTCATAATAATTTTGTTTCTTAAGCATCTCAAATGCAATAAAAATGATTAGAACATATAAGCACAGTCCCAATATCTGGAGTCAACCGTCATGAGTATCTAAGAAGTGACACGTTCTAATACAAATCCTCTACTACAAAAAATCTAGGAATGTAAAGTACACATAATAGAGTAGGAAGGAGAAAGGGTAGGCTGCGTACGCCGAGCAGCTACCTCACGATCTCCGAACAATGCTCCAAATGGGGTAGCTCAACTATCACTCTGCTACCTGAATCTGCACACAAGGTGCAGGGAGTAATGTGAGTACGTCAACTCAGTAAGTAACCAAAGTATCTAAAAACATGAGTGTAGTGACGAGCAATTATAAATCATGAAAATTCGTATAATAAGTGGCTGTGGAAATAAGTAAATCAAGTCAGGAATCTACATTTTCGAGTATTTCATAAAACTCCAGTTTCCATTTAAAAATCTCGTATAAAAACATTTATCCAACATTTATCATCAGAGGCTCAGTGTAAAGAAGACTGAAAAAAAGTGGTTTCATAAAATATAAGTCCCCCGAGCACAATATCACTCACAACAAAGCCTCTCAGTCACTCGTGACTCTACTCTCATAAGTGAATGCTCACACTCAGCACTCTCACTCATCAGGTACCATATATCAACTGCTGCAGCGTGCAATCCGCTCCCATACGTATATATATATATATATATTCCTGCAGCGCGCAACCCGATCCATATATAATGTATATTACTGCGATGCAGCCCGATCCATATAATAGTCGACTGCGCTCACTGGGGGTGTACAGACTCCTGGAGGGGCTCCTTCAGCCCAGCGTTATATTGCTGCGGCGTGCAGCCCGATCCAATATATATATTGCTGCAGCGTGCAGCCCGATCCATATATAATGTATATTGCTGCGGTGTGCTGCCCGATCCACATATATAATGTATATATTGTTGCGGCGTGCAACCCGATCCACATATAATAATATATATATTGATGTGGCGTGCAACCCGATCCATAACTATCCTCTCATACTCGGCCCTCAGCCTCATTACATATATACCCCTAACTACCCTCATACTCACATACTTGGCTCTCGGCCTCACTACATATATACTCATAACTACCCTTATATACTCGACGCTCGGCCTAACACATATATATTTCTGCGGCATGCAACCCGATCTATAGCCATCCTCACATACTCGGCTCTCGGCCTGACTTAGTCACCCTCACAGGCCACTTGGGAAATTCATCTCAACTCACGGGTCTCAGCCCAAAATACTTTTCAGAGTTTTCAAAGCAGTGTGATAAAAGTTAAAATAACAACAAGTCGAAAACATGACTTAGTTCACAATTGTTCTATCAGGATAGTGTAAGAATAGTGTAAAAGTACATGTGAGGTCTAAACAGGTCGGCACAAGGCCCCAATCATGAAAAATACCCCTGAGGGTCTAAACAAGTCGGCACAAGGCCCCAAACATGGCTCACAGCCCATAAACAAGTATAAATTTCTAAAATACAGGATATCATAAGGTTTCAAATCGATTACGCGGCTTAATAGTCTCTACGGGATGGACCAAGTCACAATCCCTATCGGTGCACGCCCCAACACTCATCACCTAGCATTTGCGTCACCTTATTTACCACAACAATATCAAATCCCGTGGTGTCATACCCTCAGGTTTAGAGTTACAATCGTTACTTACCTTAAAACAGCCCAAAAGCTACTCCGTTATTCTCTTGCCCCTAGAATTGGCTCCCGAAAGCTTCGAATCCAACCAAAAACAGATTAATGTCATCAATATACGCTAATGGAACAAAACCCAATCAAAAGATATAAATTTTTAACATAATTTTCCAAATTTGCCAAATCCGGCCCTCGGCCCACGTCTTGGAATCCGATAAAAATTACATCACAAGAATCCTTTTCCTCCCACGAGTCCGTACATACCAAGAACATCAAAATCGGAACACAATTGCCCACTCAAATCACCAAAAGAATTTCCAGATTCTTCCTCCCATTTCCCCCAAATTTTCTACTTAATTCCTCAAATTGCATGGTGAAAATCAAGACAAATTCATGAAATTGAACCAAAAATGGTTGAAGAACGCTTACTAAAAGAATCCCAATGAATATCTCGTCCAAAATCTCCTTCACCCGAGCTATCAAATGGCAAAATGAGTTATGGCCAAGAACCCTCAAAATTAGAACTTAATCTGTCTTCCCTGTGCGATTGCGTAAGAAGGCACACGATCGCGAAGAACAAAATGCTGCCCAACCAAACTAACCCTATGCATCGCAGAGACACCTATGCAATCGCGAAGAATAAATTTTGACAACTATGCGATTGCGACCAACTCTATGCGATCGCATAGAGCAAATTCCAGCACCACACTGCTATTCCAATTCTACTATGCGAACGCAACCATCACCATGCGAACGCAGTGACCAAGACTGCTCACACTACGCGATCGCACTCCTACATACGCGATCGCAATTCACAAAATACACCTGGCCTCAACTTAATCTACGCAATCGCGGATGAACTCACGCGATCGCAATGAACAATCACTGCTGCTAAAACACCAGAAAAACCAGCAATCTCCAAAAGACCAAAAATGTTCGTTTGAGCATCCGAAATAAACTCGAGGCCCTCGGGACCTCAACCAAACCTACCAACATATCCCATAACATCATTCAAACTTAGTCGAGCCTTCGAAACACCAAAAACAACGCAAAAACACCAAAATCACATCAAATTCAAGCCCATGAACTTTGAAATTTCTAAATTTCGCCAAAGATGCTGAAACCATCCAAAATACATCCGATTGACCTGAAAATTTACACACATATCCAAAATGACATTACGAACCTGCTCTAACTATTGGAATTCCACCCCGACCCCGATAGCCTATTTTTCCCTACCGACCAAAAATTGTTAAAAACTAACTTTGGCCAATTTAAGCCTAATTCTACACCGGACATCCAAACTTCATTCCGAACACACTCCTAAGTCCCAAATCACCCAACGAAGCTATCTAAACCATAAAATCTGCAAATTGGAGGTCGTTTACCAATAAGTCAACCTATGGTTGACTTTTTCCACCATTGAACCAAGATAAGAGACTAAGTGTCTCATTTCTCTCCAAAGATTGCTCCATCCGAGCCAACCAATCCAACACAATGTAATGAAGCTAAACCACATAAAATGAAGCAGAAACGGGGGAACGGGGCTAAACTCTCGGAACGTCCGACCGGGTTGTTACATCCTCCCCCACTTAAACATACGTTCGTCCTCGAACGTGCCAAGGGTTGTTCTCCAACACCATCGAACTGCCGCGTAACCTCGCTATGGACATACCCAGAGGTGATCCCACGTCACCCTATCCCATATAGGTCCAATAGCATAACATATTTGAAATTTCAAAATCCAACCTGACCCATAACCCTTAGAACCAAATTTCCACTTCTGAAGTATTGTACAAGATCAAAATTCCACAACTATAAACTGAATAGGTTTGAACATGATGGATCAAGCCATACACGCACCCCAGATGAAATCATATAATACACCGCTTGAGCCAAGCACTTATAGCGATAACTCTTAACCACAATAACTGCTTAGAACAACTCAATACCGGTACATAACCTCTTATCAATAAATGCCTCACTCTAACACTTTCATATACTGCCGATAATGAAAGAAACACGTAGAAACTAACAACCATTCATCCGATCAGTCAGACATGAAGCTCCCCCTTCCCAATAGGAAGTATAGCAGATTTCTAAGCCGACTCCCGATATTTATCATTCCAACTATGCTGTAGACACTTCTGAGAATATTCATTCTAGGTACAATGACCTTTACTCATCCAACAAGACCACTCTGATGACATGACGCATCGATAAAATTCGAAGCCATAACCTGTGTAACTCGTGCACTCAATAGCAACATCCCAAAGTAATCAAATTATATGAAAGATTCACACGGGAGGATTATCCCGCCATTAACAATTACCATCACAAAATCATGCTAATCCTGACACACATCGCAAAAATTGATACACAAGATTCTAATACCAAAGGTCATACCCCTACATAACCTACACTACATTGCGCGATCTCATCCAAACGCTGGTCCACATGAAATACTATAAGCCACCTTGCCCAAAATCAATAACCGTTTGAAATTCGACATCAAGTACTCAAAGTTCATTGCCATAACCATGGGGAAACCGGACGATACCATGCCATACGAATCAGAAAGTGCATAGTCAATACGCCTCAATCTCGCAATACCCAAATACTTACCTTACTCAGATCCCACTATAAAGCCCAAATAAACCCGCACCATAAGTGCATATAATTAACAATCACCATGCCTCGCAACACCGAAGGGTAGGTCGTAAATCACCCCAGAACATGAATAAACTCAATCACAATCAAATGATACATTCCTCAAAAATAGAAATTCGGAGTAAGCAATTCCGACTCAGTGCAGAACACACACTCATACGGGCTTACCAATAACCCTGAATCAACTCTACTCACCCACAACAGATAGATAAGTTACCGAAAAGTTCACAATGACTGAATCATGGTACATACTAACATCCGACTAGCTTTGCTTGCATCTTCACAGTTCACTACCACAAAATAACCTGTTTATGAGAACTCACAGCCTCGAAGTCCATGAAGCGCACGAATTACTATATCTGATCTCAATTCCACCATTCGAATACATAGCACATCCCTAATACTCAACCATTCAATAGAACCCATCCACCAAATTGAGTACATTACTGTATTGGTAAAAACGAGTCTCACATGTTGGCTGATTCTAGACAACTTAGCCGGACACGTGGACCAAGGGAAACGCGACAGTTGGACGTGATTCTATAAAGAGATGCGGAACAAAGAGGAACAAATCAATAAACCATCGAGTCCATCAGCCACGGGAAACTCAAACTGATCAAGACAGGGAAGAGACATGGTCAGAATGAATCTAGACAAGCTACAGGCAGATTCAAGGACCCACAATTGATTACTCGTACGTTATGTAACTGTACCCCAATTACCGTTATCATTTGTAACGCTTCATTAATGTCATAATTAGTCATTAAGGGGAAATCATAGCAAGATTTATACGTTATATCAAAGAATCTCCTTGATAAGGGACGTGAATACAGCTTGTAAAAGGGGCATCTGATTTTCGAATACAATCTACTGTGCTTTTCTATATTTCTGCAATATTGTATATTACTCGTTTCTCTTTATTTCCTTGATTATAAGTAACCCGAGTTCATCCTAGAAATAGCTTTGGTCAAAGGATCTAATTCTTTTGTTAAACAAATTGGTTCCGTTACCGGGAATCTGATAATCTTTGTTTGCTTTTCAAACGATATCCTCTGAACTATGTCGAACTCCAATGACAACAACCAACAAAGAAATGGAACCCCAATTCCATCACCTTCAAGAACCCCACGTGGTTCATGGGAACAATTCCCAGAAAGATCCAATAACAACAATGATAATAATGATCAAACGGTGAACAAGATCGAGTAAAGAAAATGATTGCAGAGTATGTGAGCCAAGCTTTGCAAGAATTCGCGAAGGGATTACCGGCAGCATTACCTGCACTACGGACACCACCCCCCAATAATACCATCACCATGGAAAATCCTCAATCTGGGTTGGCAAACTCATGAAGGGGAGATACTCCTAATGAATCTCTCGAAGCGAGACCAGGTATATCTAATAACTCTGAATTACAAAATTTACTGCTAATCATGCAGAAACAGATGAAGGAGCAGAACGATCGCATCGAACAAATTCCTAGAGTACCGAATATTATCAAAGGCATTGATGTTGATAGGTATTCTCAACAACCTTGGAAGCCAAGTGCGGCACCCTTGCCTATACCCAAGAAGTTTAAAATGCCTGACGTTCCCAAATATGATGGAACAACTGACCCACGCGACCATGTGACTGCTTTCACTACTGGGGTAAAAGGCAACGACTTAACGAAACAAGAGATTGAATCAGTCCTTGTCAAAAAATTTGGGGAAACACTTACCAAAGGAGCCCTAACCTGGTATTCTCTTCTCCCTGAAAATTCTATTGACTCTTTTGCTGAGCTTGCAGATTCATTTATAAAAACACACTCTGGTGCACAAAAAGTTGAGAAAAGAATGGAAGACATATTCAAAATAAAACAAGGAGAGACTGAAGTACTCTGTGAGTTTGTAGACTGGTTTCAATGAGAAAGAATGCAATTACCCAGGGTGCCTGATAATTGGGCAGCCATGGCATTTGCAAGAAACCTAAGCGATAAAAGCTTAGAAGCCACGAGCCGACTTAAGGAAAGTCTAAGAGAATTCCCCGCCACAACATGGAATGATGTATATAACAGGTATAGTACTAAACTCAGAATAGAAGAAGATATCATTGCTCGTTCAAGAGATGAAGATCATTCCAGATCCAGACCTCTTGAATCAGACAGAAGATCAGGTAAAAACAGGCACGGTCCTTACTTAGGACCCTCGGGACACTATATTCGTCCCAGGTTCGAAAATACTAGGTCAGACTATAGACCACCAGGAAGAGACGTAGTCTGATCCTCATCTAGATCCAGAAAAGATCAAGATGAACGACCTAGAGGTAATACCTGAATTGGGGATCATACCTTTAATGTAAGTATTACTGAACTTGTCTCAATATTGAGGAACATGGGAGACAAGGTTAAGTGGCCCAAAGAGATGCGATCAAATCCAAATAGAAGGAACCCGGATCATTGGTATGAATTCCATAACGATCATGGGCACAAGACTGCGGATTACAAATTTTTACAAGGTGAAGTAGAAAATTTATTGAAACAGGGCTATTTAACAGAATTGTTTAGTGATAAAGGTAAACAAGCATATATCAAGAATAGGAAGGATCCCCCAAAGCCTCCTTCTCCAAAACGAACCGTCAACGTGATACACGGAGGTGAAGAAGGAAATGGAGTGGTCTGCAAAACGACCACAAATTTCACAATTACACATGGAAAACGGGTTCGTGAAAATCTGGAAGAGGACGACGTAACCTTCGATGATGCAAATATCAGCGGATTAATGCTTCCTCACAACGATGCTCTGGTAATATCTTTACTTATTCTTGTCACTAACGTAAAAAAGTGTTGATTTATCCAGGTAGTTCAGTCAATATCATTTTGCTAAGAGTCGTGGAAGAAATGGTATTGTGGAATCAAGTAATCCCAAGGGCACAAGCCATATCAGGGTTTGATAACTCTACGGTTAAAACAAAAGGAGAAATTGAGCTCAGCACTTATGCTGAGGGGGTGATCAAAAGAACCAAGTTCCAAGTCATCGATACTGACATGGCTTATAATGTAATCGTGGGAAGGACATGGATCCACGACATGAAAGCAATACCCTCCACCTTGCATCAGGTAATTAAATTCCCCTCTAAATGGGGGATTCAACAAATTAGAGGCGATCAACAAACCGCAAGAAATATAAACTCCGTGGTACACTACAATAAAAAAAATAGAGGTGGAAGAATCACAAGATAAGGGAATCTCCCGAGCGGGTAACACCGCCCAAACATGCATGGAAGAAATTACTACCCAAATAGGTATGGAAGGTATTATTGCTGAAACAGGTACGAAAGAAAATACTTATGAGAAGGTGAATCAAGTTTCCATGGAAGGTTCATTAGACCACAATGATGTAGATTCCAGACCGGACATCATTCATGAACCGGAGGAAGATGAGCACATCAAAACAACTACGAAATAGCTCGAAGCTGTTCCATTGTCTAAACAAAAGCCTGAATAGAAAGTTTATATAGGCACGAGGCTGGGCCCCGGTCGAACAGCTAAGTTAATTGATTATTTAAAGGCTAACGCAGACTGTTTTGCGTGGTCCCACTCAGATATGACTGGTATCCCACTAGAAGTGATGACTCATAAACTAAATGAAGATCCATCCTTCGTAACTATTAAGCAGAAGAAAAGAAAGCAAAGACCATTCAAGAACCAAGTGATTGATGAAGAGGTACAGAAACTCTTGAAGATTGGTTCGATACTAGAGTTAACATACCCTGACTGGCTAGCTAACACTGTGGTAGTACCTAAAAAGAATGCAAATTGAGAGTATGCGTAAATTATACTGGCTTAAATAAAGCATGCCCAAAAGATTCATTCCCATTACCACATATAGATCAAATGATTGATGCCACCACAAGTCATGAATTGTTAAGCTTCCTAGACGAGTATTCTGGTTATAATCAGATTAAAATGGATCTCTCAGACGAGGAAAAGACCTCCTTTATTACAAACAGGGGGACTTATTGTTATAAAGTCATGCCTTTTGGCTTGAAAAATGCTGGAGCCACCTATCAAAGGCTAGTAACCCAGATGTTCCAGCTGGGAAAAATGATGGAAGTTTACATCGATGACATGCTTGTAAAATCAACACCGGCGGAAGACCATTTCCGGCACCTCTCTATTACCTTTGACATTTTATGCAGGTACAATATGAAGATGAATCCAGAAAAATGCGCTTTTGGCGTAGAATCAGGTAAATTCTTAGGTTTCCTTGTATCAAACAGGGGAATAGAGGTAAATCCTGATCAAATTAAATCTATAGAAGAAATACCTGATGTACTTATAAACAAAAAAGAAGTTCAAAGACTAACGGGAAGAATTGCAGCCTTAGGAAGATTTATTTCCAAATCTTCCGAGA
>ML382283.1:0-16617 GCA_005239525.1 Nicotiana knightiana | reverse complement strand
CACCGCTGCTTTCAAAGCCAAAAGAAGGGGAAAGATTGTACATCTACCTGGCTGTTTCAGAAATTGCTGTAAGTGCAGTACTGGTAAGAGAAGAAAAGGTAAGCAATCACCTATCTACTATGTAAGTAAAACTTTGCTAGATGCTGAAACTAGATATCCACATCTGAAAAAATTAGCCTTAGCTTTAATAATGGCATCAAGAAAATTACGACCATATTTTCAATGTCACCCAATCACCGTTGTGACTTCATATCCTTTAAGAAATATTCTGCATAAACAAGAATTGTCAGGAAGATTAGTCAAGTGGGCCATAGAATTAAGTGAGCATGAAATAATCTATCAGCCTAGGACTACAATTAAGTCTCAAATACTAGCTGATTTTGTTACCGACTTTAGTAATAACATTATCCCTAAAGTAGAAAAAGAGTTACAACTTTTTAACGGTGCTAATCCGGGCCGATGGACCCTATTCACAGATGGCTCCTTAAATATAAAAGGTCCCGGCTTAGGCATAGTCTTAATGTCATCCACGAGTGAAAAGACACGACAAGCTATCAAGTGTTATCCTATAACTAACAATGAAGCAGAGTATGAAGCTGTTATTGCAGGGCTTGAATTCGCACGGGAACTCTCAATCGAGAAAATTGTGATCAACAATGACTCCCAACTGGTAGTAAATCAGATGCAGGGGACTTACATCGCTCGAGAGACTGGAATGCAACAGTATCTTGAAAAAGCACGAGAGCTCCTGAGACAATTCAAAACATGGAAGGTAATACAAATACAAAGATAGGAAAATGCAGAAGCAGATGCATTAGCTAACCTCGCAACAGTCACAGAAGTAACGAACAAAGCCAATGAAATTGTCGTCCATCTATTCCACTCAACGATCGACCAGGACAGGAATGAGGTAACTTTCAACAACTTAACCTGGTACTGGAGAAATGAAATTCTTAATTTTTTGCAGAATGGCACCGTACTTGAAGACAGGAAAACAGCTCAAGCACTTCACCGCAAAGCTGCACGGTACTGTCTTATTCGCAACTCGCTTCATCACAAGATGTTCGGATGACCCCAAGCTAAATGCCTCGGACCTAACCAAACGGAATTTGTTATGAAAGAAGTCCACGAAGGACACTATAGAAACCACTCAGGGGCGAGATCCTTAGTGAAAACCCTAATCAGAGCTGGATACTATGGGCCTAAGATGGAAGAAGAAGCCGAGAACTTCGTATCCAAATGCGACAGGTGCCAAAGGTTTGCCAATAACATGCATCGACCAACGGAATTATTGCATTCAATAGTATCCTCATGGCCTTTCATGAAATGGGGTATGGACATAATGGGACATCTTCTCACAGCTAAAGGACAGGTACGGTTTTTGCTCATGCTAACCGACTATTTTAAAAAATGGGTAGAGGCATAAGCGTTCAAACAAGTGCGAGAAAAGGAAGTTAAAAGCTTCTTATGACGGAACATAATATGCTTCTTCGGGATACCAAAGGAGATAGTGTGCGATAATGGCCCACAATTCATAGGCTCACAAATCACAGAATTCTTTGAAAGCTGGCAAATCAAATGGATCAATTCAACGCCATAACACCCCGTGGCTAATGGTCAAGATGAGTCAACGAATAAGGTCATCATCAACAATCTAAAGAAGCGGCTGGATAAAGCCAAAGGAAACTAGACTGATGAGTTACCAATGGTACTATGGGCATACAAAACAACTTCAAAAACAGCCACGGGAGAAACCCCATTCGCACTTGTCTATGGCTCAGAAGCCTTAATACCTATGGAGATTGGCGAACCAAGCATAAGGTTCGCAACAGCCATGGAGGAAGAAAACGACGACGAATTGAGGACCAATCTGGACCTGCTCGAACCACAGAGAGAAGCAACACTGATACAGATGGGAGCTCAAAAACGAACCAAGAGTGTTTTTACAACCATAAAGCTCATCTCAGGTACTTCAATATTGGGGACTTCGTCCTCAAAAGAGTCTTTCAATCAACGAACGAAGCAGGCACAGAAAAGCTAAATCCAAACAGGGAAGGACCCTACGAAATCCGAGGCATAGCTGAAGGGCGCCTATGAGTTGGAAGTTATGGACGGTAGAGTTCTACCAACAAGCTGGAACGCCATCCACCTAAAGAAGTATTACTTCTAAGGAAAAGAAGTACCCCCGGTCAGGTATCACACGTTCGATTTTATTTTGAACATTTAAAAATTTTACTAACTTTTTTAGATGATAGGCATAAAGCTAACCCATACCAGATGATGATATTAGACCTGCAAAGACGCGAGGAAATAATAATTTTCGGTCTAGGGTTACACTTTCTGATGGACGTTTTAAAGGGTTAAGCAGTGATAATCTAAAAAACTATATACCTTCGAGTCCAGAATGTTTTTCCTTTTCAGGAAAAGGACCACAAGGAAGGGATAATGAAGTGCTCGAGATCTCATTCTTCAAAGCTAAAACACTTGGGGGACTATACAGTATGGAAGGCTAAGACGAAGTAAAGAAGACTATCAGAAAGTTAAAATCTCGAGCCTGAAGACCCATCTACCTAAAAGACAAGTGACACGAGCAGAATCGAAAGAGATCAAAAGAGTCATCCAAATGCAAAGCCTAATGCAAAAATGCAAAAAACCCTCGAACATGTTCAAGCTGAAAGGCAAAATATTAGTCACAAGGAAGAAATGTACATCTTTATACTTATTCAAAATTGTTGTAACAAAAACAGTAAGGGGTAAAAGATCATCATCATTTGTACTTACTCAAAAAAAAAATGTTATCAAATAAAACAGTTACGAATGAAAGATCAAAATCCATGTATTTGTTTAGAAAACTATTGTCAAATAAAACATTTACGGATGAAAAAGCATTTTCCTCGTACTTACTATAAAATTGTTATCAATAAAAACAGTTGTGGGTAGAAACCCCAATCTTTATAAATACTGTTACTAGTGAAACAGTTGTTCCCTTGTATTAATATCGAAAAACTGTTATCTATGAAAAACAGTTACGAAATACAAGTGTATATCAAATCTGTTAAACAAAAATAGTTGCAACATAAGTTTTAGACGATAATCAAACACATGTAAAATGTCGTGGAAGTTCAAACGANAAATTCCTATCACTCTATTGCATTATCATGAAGTTGAGACGTCTTCTTCATGTCAATCATAAAGGGCCCTCTTTCATAAATGAAGCCTACTACAAAAAGGCTCACAAACACCATACCTACTATGAAAAGGTACAAGTGATTACAACATCCTCATGCAAAAATTCAGAGGTAAAAACAAAAACCTCGAAAATTAAACTAAGAGTAAAGCAGAAACTCGAAGCAAAAAGTCTTAATTTGCATATATTCGAAAAAAGCGGCTAAGTAATAACTAAGTACAAACTAGTACTTAGCCGCATATAGTTTATACATCGAAATTCCCCTAAGTTATCAGTTGGGGACTTTTGAAAGATCCAAGTTTACCCCGATGGAGCTGGGGGTAACCACCAATCAAATAAAAAAAAGGGAGGGAGGTGAATCAGCACTTTAATCTTCTCGAGAAGGAGGATTGACTTCTTCATCATTAGGAGAAATGGGAGCAACTAGGGATGAAGAGGCACGAGAAACAGGAGTCTCACCATTAGGTGAAGAGAGGTTATGACCTTGTTGAGCCTTCTTAATGGCTTCCTTACTTTTAGATATTTCAGCAATAAGGTCGAAACCCTCTTGACTCATTTCCGTCAATGTGTTAAGGCGAGAATTCATATACGCCCAGCTCACATCAACAGCAGCCACCTCTTCAAGATCTTCATAATCCCTTGCCCATACTTGAAGCTCAGCTTTCAATCCGGCCTTCTCCGCTTCAGTAGCTTCATGGGCGGCCCTTAACGGTATAATCGACTCCTCCAGAGTTTGAACTTTATCTAAAGCATTACGAAGATCCTCTTGAGTACGGTGAGTGATTGCACGAGTTCGCCTGAGTGTTCCTCTTTCTGCCCCAGCAAGTTTTTTAAGTCTCTAATCTCCTCTGAGGCGGGGGATAGCTGCTCAGCAAATGAGGACTCCAAAATACTCTTGTCTTTATCAGCCTCACTAGAAGAAGCCTTCTCTACTGCCAGTTCTGCCGCCATGAGCCTCATCTGCCGCTTCAAGGTACTCCTTTCCTCTTCTAAGGCATCCATTTCAATCCTTAGGCTATCATATTGTGCTTTCCAATTATCAGCAGCGACCTGCAACTCTTTTGTCTCCTGATCTGTATTTGAGGTCCTCTTCATGAGCTCCATGCCTATAAGATTAATCTACAAGAAATAAACCAATTAGATATGATAAATTCCATATACGAAAATGAAAGAGGATAACCTGCATCATACCTTCAAAGAGGTATGCACAAATTCATTGGCCCATGTAAGAACACTATGGCTGGCTAGCTTGGTTTTCTCAATGGGACGTATCAAAGGCTTGATCCACACTTCGGGCTCACCCATTTTATTGAAAAGATTCCCCTCAGATGTAACCTCTATTATCACATGCCGCATCTCTCTGCTAGAAGACTCTACTTCCCTAGCGGAAGGCATGGAAGCAGGCAGAGATGAAACAACAACAGGCACGGAGGGTTGAGGAACAGGAGAAGCCACGGGAAAAGAAATAGGCATGGAGGATTGAAGAGTTGAGGAAGCCAAGGGCAAAGAAACATCAGAAGACGTAATAGCCAAAGGAGTAGATGAGACAGCTTCTCTTAAAGAAGCAGGAAAAACAGCAGCCAAAGGGACATCATTATGAGCAAGGTCAAAACCTTCATGGAACAAGTAACCTACAGACTCATGAATGGGGGAATGTGAAACATCTCCAGAGGTAGAGGGCTCAACCACAGACACGGACGACAAAGTCATGGGTGTAGACTCATCTTCCGAAATCACCCACCTTCTCCGTGGCCTGCGCACCAAAGCACCCTCCTCTTCTTTTTCTTCTTCTACAGAACGAGACTCACCAATCTTCCTCTTCGAGGAAGAGGAACCAATAATAATCTCTTGGGCCTGGGCCAAAGACATCTTCAGGATAGATGAAGCAGACACCCCACGGGCAGAGAACCCTATCAAAAGGGAAAAAGTTAAGCGACAGAGAAAGAAGAGGCTCAAGTAAGGAAAGAAGCAATAACAAAAGCTTCACTTACCGTGGGTGTTTACATTCCAATCGTACTTCCCAGTGAAGTACTTCCAATATCTCTCTTCTAAAGGAGTAACGGACAACAGTTTTTCTACCCAATCACGGATACCTGAGACATTCTCAACAGAACCCATGATTGCTGAGAGAAGAAGAAACAGATACGGTGTTAGTACAACATCTCAAGTCAGAACGAGGAAAAGTAAATAGATGTGAGCTAAAGCATACTCACGTGCACGATTCCACTTCTCAGGGAAGGGAAGATTTTCTTCACCCACTAAACCAACAGTGGGTACAACAACATACCGGAGGTACCAACCCCTATCCTTATTATCTCCAGGGGTTACCAGCACTCTTTTGCTCCTAGCAGTCAGAGTAAGAAATCCTTGATGAAACAAGGCAGGAGAGTAATTATGAATAAGATGGTTGAATAAAAGGAACCGAGGCTAAAGAAGCTAAACTCCTAATACATACGACAACTCGCCACACAGGCGGACCAACTTGACCTAAGCAGATATTGAAGAAACGGCAGAATTCAGTTATGACTGGAACAATGGGAGGTCTAAACCCTAGAGTAAAAGGGTACATATAAACAAAAGAGTATCCCATCTTGTAAGACATTATTTTTTCATTACTATTCGGAATGTAGACAGGGAAATCAGGCCTCCAAAAACACTCCCTACGAACAAGGGAAATCTAACCCTCAGTAATAAGGGTTGGATACCTTTCGACACTCTCAAGGGAAGAAGATTGGTCTACGAGAACTTGATTCTCTCTAGCAAAGACAAACTCAGCAGGAATAATTTCATCAACTCTAGGTTCACGAAGGCGTTCATCTCTACCTCTAGACAAAGACCGGGAAGCCCTAGCCCTCGGAGAAACTAGAGACCTGGCGGAAGGAGGGGAAACTATCTGAGAAGAAGAAGAGCCTCTCGAAGGAGTGCATCCTAGACTCCTAAGTCTACCAGCCTCCGACCCCTAGTTGGAGTAGAAGATGGCGTTAAATTCTCAATACCTATTACTCTCTGAGGTTGATTTGAAGAAGACATGTTCACAAAGGCAAGAAAAATTTCTTTACAAAAGACAAAGTTAGAAAGTGTTTCGTGGAAGCAAAGAAAAGAAGAAAGGTATTTATACTTGAGGACAACCGTCAAACATGGGGAAAAAAATAATATAATGATGAAAAGTCATAATTGAAGGTGTCACTTCGGGACTGACGCAGCCGCAGCCGCAGAAAGCCCTAAAAAGCGTCGAGTAACTGCAGAACCAATCTGAGAAGGACACGTGGTTTGAGCATTAAATAGAAGTGACAAACGACGCCTATGATTCAGAGAAGGATACAATGTTTCGAGGTAAAGCGACGGAAAAATATTCCCGCCATAAATGCGTATCCACTTACCAAATGTTAATCGATAAATAAATAGTAAGTGGGGGGACTATTTGTATTGGTAAAAAAGAGTCTCACACGTTGGCTGATTCTAGACAACTCAGCCGGATACGTGGACCAAGGGAAACGTGATAGCTGGACATGATTCTATAAAGAAATGCGGAACAAAGAGGTACGGATCAATAAACAATCGAGTCCATCAGCCACGGGAAACTCAACCTGATCAAGACAGGGAAGAGACACGGTCAGAATGAATCAGGACAAATCTACGGGCAGATTCAAGGACCCACAATTGATTACTCACACGTTATGTAACCGTACCCCAATTAACGTTATCCTTTGTAATGCCCCATTAATGTCATAATTAGTAATTAATGGACAATCATAGCAAGATTTGTACGTTATATCAAGGAATCTCCTATATAAAGGACGAGAATACAACTTGTAAAAAAGGCATATGATTTTCGAATACAATCTACTGTGCTTTTCTATATTTCTGTAATATTGTCTATTACTCGGTTCTCCTTATTTCCTTGATTATCAGTAACCCGAGTTCATCCTAGAAATAGCTTTGGTCAAAGGATCTAGTTCTTTGGTTAAAAATTACGACCTGTATTGAAGAATTTCCTATACTCGAGTCATCCCCAGACTCCACCTCTGCACGTCATAACTGATCCTCCAATATATCGAACTGAAACCAATAAAGCACATAATCGTGCAATCAACTTATCATTAACAGACTCCCCCACTTGGCTCAAAGCCAACGATCAAGACAAACAATAACTCACAATGCCCATAATAACACAACCCGTCTAACAGCTCAAGTCATCCGCAAATCTCACATTCACAATTGAAATAGTCATGCCAACTTCCATAAGCGTTCTAAACTCAATTACAACATATATCATTTATCGGTAGAAGAGAACTTACTATCGAACAACATAAGGATCACACACCCCAGGACAACCCGCAGGAGATACCCTTGCCGACTTAGCCTCAAACCGATATCTCTCTCTACACTTCCGAAAATCATAACTATCACGCAATCACTACATCCTCCTGCATCTAAATCAACTAGGGGCCTCCAAATCACTTTCCAGATACAGTCCTAAGTCCAAAGTCACCCAACGGAGCTATCGAAACCATCAAAACTTTATTCCGGAGCCATTTACACAAATAAGTCAACTTCCGGTCAATCTTTTCAACTTAAGCTTCCAATCTTGAGACTAAGTATTTCAACTCATTCAGAAATATCCCCGGAATCGAACCGACTACCCCAGCAAGTCACATAATGACAATTGAGCATCAAATAAGAAGTGAATTAGGGAACGTGGCTACAACACTCAAAACGACATGCCGGGTTGTTACATTGATAAATTAAGTCCATGATTAATTAAGGTTATATATCTATATATATTCAACTACTCCCAAAAATAATAGCAGATAAAGATTTTTTTGTATATATGTGTATTATATATATAATATACATATGTTATATACTTTTAGCTAGCTAATTGCAACTATTTTTGATAAAGCGTTCAATTTTGTATTTTGTCCTGAATTTAAGCATTCCATACTACATGGTTATTTAATAAATTACAAAGGATTTTGATTTTTGTAAAAAAATTTCATCAAAATATGATCACTCCGCTCATCAAATATAACAAAAATAATAGCCACAATCATGCAAAAAAAATAATTACACTTGGCACCTATTAAGATGATTTGTTTTCCTTAACATATAGCATAACGTTGTTGAAAAGTTTTTTCATAATTTTCTGGAACATATATAAGTGTAATAAAATACATGGTAATCACATAATTGCATCGAGTTCACGCCTTTTTACTTGAAAATATTTTCAAAAATTTGAAGAAGTATATGATCATTTTGAAATTCATTCCACGCTGTTTGAGTTAAAACAATTTTAAAACTTTTGGATAAATCCCCACTATTTAACTATGTGCTATCAGGAATAATCAGTAATTACGTAGACGTAAAGAATATGTACATTTAAAAGAATTATATTACTCTAATGATCTAAAAGTATCATACGTATCCCTCAACAAATTAGTACTTTAAAACAATACAAACATTTATTTTGCAAAAAAATAAATATTTATTATCTAGAATAGGGTAAATATGAGAAAGATAGTTAATTTGAAGAAAAAAAAACTTAAATTCATAAACCCAATATCTTCAAAACCATATACAAAGATAAAATCCATACCTTCTATTATGCAAACTTCCTATGTTTGGAAAGTTCAAGTTGATTTTCACATTCTATATGAACATCATAATGTATTTTTTGCTTTTGTTATATTGACGGTCCAATCAATATGGGGTTTTTATAAACATCCCAATGTGTTTTTCTGCTTCTCACTCTCCCACGGAGAGTGAAATACACACGCTCTGCCACGTAATCTTTAAAGGTACAAATAATTCTACTTTAAAATAATTTAGTGGATAATGAAACCCCCGTAAAGATAAAGTTTGTAGTTGGAAATCCAGTTATAGGTCAGGAGGATACTTATTTATTTTTCCTTCCACTTACTTTAAAATGTTTTTAACCAATCATCACGCATAATACATCAATAATATTATTCTAAAGTATTTTGCTTTTTATTTGAATATAAATTGATGTAAATCTTGAATTGGAGACGACTCATGGCACATGAGCATCTAATGAAAAAAATTAGTCAAAGGAAAAATTTGATAAACTTCGATATATAGGAGACTTGGAGAAACTTGTTTTAGGAAACCTAATATAACATCAATCGATTTTCTTTGAGAAAGTTGTAAAGGAATCAATTACTCGTACTGAAGTTGTCATGATCCAAAATTCACAGGTCGTGATAGCACATACCCCGACCCATTAGGTCATCTAATTAATAGTTAACACAATTCTAATAAAATAAATATGATCAACAATTGATATAGCTGGATTCCAAACAACATTCCAAGGACCAGTAGTACCAGATATGAGCTACTAAGTCTAGATTATTGAAAAAACGGATATGAAATAAATTCAACTATTGTTTGAAATGTGCTTAAACAAAATTTAACTCTAGAACTACCCAGGGAAAAGTGGTAGCCACATCCAAAAGGCATGAATATCTTTAGAGTTAGCTCTGGACATCACTCGCAGCTCCGCTCCAAAATCTGTACGCAAGGTGCAGAAGTGTAGTATGAGTACAACTGACCCGATGTACTCCGTAAGTATCTTGACTAACCTCGGTGAAGTAGTGATGATGTTTTGCAGTCAAAAGATACTCACTGATATAACCTGTACAAAAGACTAGCAATAGAACAATACTAGAACATAACAAAATAGCATACAAGGAAACAATAATGCGAAGCAATAGATGATTTCTAGAAGAACCACGATTAATATTCCCCAATATCATGACCAATCATTTACTTAGAGCGACAACTAGCAAATCATAGTAATAAATCCATAACTTTCATAGTGTGAGAAATATACTCAAGACATCAAATCCAACGACACAGCAACACTCTCGGGCATTTATCTCATCCTCATAAAAAATATGTGTAACAGTACCAATCAGGTGAGAGAAATGTCGATAGCAGTAATGACAAGGTAAGAAACATAGGAATGATGACATCAATTAGGAAAGAAGAACATAATTTCACCTAACTAGCATGGTAGAAGGCATAGATGTAGATATGACAAATAAGAGGGGAACACATGATCTTTATAAGCTAACAAGTAGAGGCATGAATGGATAACATGGTAGAAAGCTTATATTGAAGTGCAACAAACTAGATATGACATGGTTATAGCTATAACAACAGGAAGGAGGCATGGTATCTGCAAGTTAAAGAAGTATAACGCATGAGCAACACAACAACAATTGAGATAGAGAACAAGGATAGAACAACACCGACAAGTCACATAAAAAATATAGGTGCAACAGTAACTGCTCAAGGTAAAGGCATGAACATATATACAAGGAAAAGATATCACAACATAATGCATGTCCCTCATCATCGCCTGCACGAAAACACCCTTCGTGCCATGAACTCGTGATAATATAAAAATACGATGATATAAATGAAATGGCATGGAATCATCCTTTGTTCTGTTTCTCTTATCATCAGATGATAATGTAAATGAGATTAGGATAATATAAATGAAATGGCACGACATCACATTTCGTGCTTTTACTCTCAAATGAAATGGCATGACATCTCCCCTTGTGCTTTTACTCTCAAAAGAAATGGCACGACAGCACCCTTTGTGCTTTTCACATTCCTTCACATGAAAAATATATTAAATGGCACGACATCACCCTTCGTGTTTTACACCCTCCCTCACATGATAATATAAAATAAATGGCATGGCATCACCCTTCGTGCTTTACATGCTTCCTCACCAAGAATATGTATATCAATGACAAGCAAGGTCGGAAGCATAAATAATATCAAGAAGAGTGGTTAAACGAATATTTTAGATGAACCCAAATCACAACTTTCAAGCCAACAATAGATCGATAAACCCTCAAGACCCTTATTGTTCAAGTATTTCAAAAAATATCAAGAATGATCTACAACTCGAGTATAGAACCTAATATCTCAAGAATAACGGTAATAGCAATGTATTAGTGATTAAGCATGATGAAGACTGAATTAGACATATCAGTGTTTCTCAAAAGTCTGTCAAATTTTAATCAAGTTATAATAAACTAAATCTTGGTTTCTAAAATTTAATTCCATATTCTTAGTAATCTAGAAGCTAAGGAAGACATGAAGCAAGAAGGTACAAGGTACAATTAATCGTATAATTTACCCCCGAGCATGATTAACCCTGACACATGCATATACGCTCGTCACCTCACACATGCATCATCCCCGCATATAGAAAACAATGGAAATTAGTAAGAAAAATTCCCTCAACAAAGTTAGGCAAGACACTTACCTTAAACAAGCCATATCAATACCGAGCAAGACAAATGATGCTCTAAAAATGCAATCTCGCGCGTAGCGACCTCCGAACGGCTCGAAACTAGCCAAAAGCGACTCGAATACATCAAAAAATGCTCAAGGAAACAAACTCAATCGATAAAGGTTTAATCTTTAATCAAAATCCTAAAGTTAACTAAAAACTCAAACCTGGGCCCGCACCTCAAAATGCGGAAAAACTCACAAAATTCGATAACCCATTCATTTATGAGTCCGCCCATAGTAGTTTCACTCAAATCCGACTCCGAATCAATGTTCAAAATTCAAAAATTCACTTTATAAAATTTTAGACAAAACACCCTAAATTTTACTTTGAAATCACCAATCAAATGCCAAAAACGAAGATGGATTCATCAAATATAATCAAAATCGAGCAAATAACACTTACCCCAATCCATATGCGAAAAAATTCCTCCAAATATTGCCAAAATCCGAGCTCCCCAACTCAAAATATAATCAAATGAACAAACCCACGATATTAAAGATTTTTCCCAGCTGTTCCGCCTCGTTTCATGTGTGAAATGATCTCGAAACTCGCTTTTGATACTATAATAGATAATTCCTTATGTAATTTTTGTCAAGTTAGGCTTTCGAATCACTTCATTTGACCTTATAATGAAGGAGATATGTTGGTTTTAATATTTGGAGATAGTGCAAATTTTTAAATATGAAGTCAGTTGCAATTTCGTAATTAATCTGACAAATCTTGCAACTTAATTCTTAGTAAAATGATCATAAAATCCTCATACAGTGTCCAAGTTTGATGATTATTTTTGCTATGGCTCCACAATTATGATACAGATCTAATGCTGCAATCAAAACAGAAATTGGATCTCATTTGCTTAGTGTGATACCATTTATTCTTGAAGAAACGACGTCGAAACATAAGAAAAACGAGCGCAACACAACTCAAACTTATCTGAAACTCACCCGAGCCCCTCGGGACACCGTACGAACATACCAAAAAGTCCCATAACATAACACGGACCTACTCAATGCCTCAAATCACGCATAACAATATCGAAACGACGAATCACATCTTAAATCAAACTTAATGAACTTCGAACTATCAAAAACTCGCGTTGAAACATATCAAATCAACTCGGAATGAACTCAAATTTTTCACACAAGTCCCAAATGGCATAGCGAAGCTATTTCAATCCCCAGAATCAAAATTTAAACCCGATATCATCAAATTCATCTCTCGGACAAACTTATGAACTTTCCAAACCATCAAATTTCCAATTTTCACCAATTAGTCGAATCCTTCTAGAAATATCTAAATGCAAATCCGGACATACGTCCAAGTCAAAAATCGCCATCCAAACCTAACGGAACCATCAAAACTCCAATTCGAGGTCAAATGCTAAAAGTCAAAATTGGTCAACTCTTCCAACTTAAAGTTTCAGTTCATGAAATTTATTCTTCAAAATCGATTTCGAATAACCTAAAAATCAAAACCGATGATTCACACAAGTTATAATACATCATGCGGAGATACTCATGCCCTCAAACTACCGAGCGAAGTGCAAATGCTCAAAACGATCGGTCGAGTCATTACAAAAGTATAAATAAATAAATTAAAGAGGACAATCCTATCGGTATTATTAGAACCACTTTGTTATCATGTAAAAAAAATTTTCATATAAACTTGCCGCTATTTTTTTAATACTTTAAAATTAAATTTTATATTTTAAAAAATTACGATCAACTATTTTTTTATTATTTGATATCTTAAAAATTAACTCAATTTATTTGAAATATGTAGTATCTCATAATATTTAGGTCGAAGATACTAACTTAACTTAGTTTTAGCTTTATATGAACTTGTAACGACCCGACCGGTCGTTCCATGATATTTACCCCATTTTCCCTATTTCTGCATTTTTTATGTATCGCTATCTTATTTTTGATGTGTTGGATCAGTTGGTTTGGGTCCGGAATGGTTATGGTGAGAGTTTAGGCATTTAGCCTTTTCAAATAGCCTAATAGTTGAGAAAGTCAACTGAGAGTTGACTTATTAGTAAACGACCTCGGAATGCGGATTTTATTGCTCGTATAGCTTCATTAGGTGATTTGGGACTTAGGAGTGTGTTCGGAATATTTTTTTGATGTCCGGTGTAGAATTAGGCTAGAATTGGCGAAAATTAGTTTTTGACGATTTTCGGTTGGCATTGGAAAATAGGCTATCGAGATCGGAATGGAATTCTGGAAGTTGGAACAGTTTTGTATTGTCATTTTGGATATGTCTGCAAAATTTCAGGCCAATCGGAGGTGTTTTGATTGGTTTCGGCGTAGTTGGCGAATTTTAGAAGTTTCAAAGTTCTTAGGCTTGAATTTGATGTTTTCGTGTTGTTTTTGGTGTTTCGAAGACTCGACTAAGTTTGAATGATGTTATGGGATATGTTGGTATGTCTGATTGAGGTCCCGAGGGCCTCGGGTATGTTTCGGATGATTAACGGATCGATTTTGAGTTTGGAACTTGGCAGATTTTTTAGTTTTTGTTGCAGAGACTTTTGTTCTTTGTGTGTGCGGGTGGGAGGCCGCGTTCGCGAAGAGTTGTTTGGGGGAGCTGATTTTTTGTTCTTCGCGTTCGCGAAGAGAAGGATGCGAACGCGGAGGTCTGCAACAAAAGTCTGCCAACAAAGAAGGATGTGAACGCGGAGGTCTGCAACGTTTCTATGTCAATTCCTAAGTGATTAAACTGCAAAAATTCTAGAAATTTAACCAAGTTGGGGAAGAAGGGTCCATGAGAAATTTATTTTTCTTTTGAGGATTTGAGTAGGCAGTTGTGGTCTGATTTTAGTGTTCTTGGTATGTATGGAATCGTGGGAAGACGAGGGTTCTAATGATGTAAAAAATTTCGGATTCTGAGACGTGGGCCCGAGGCTCGGGTTTGGCCGAATTTTGAGATTTTGTTTAAATTTGATGATTTTCGATTGGGTTGTGTTCCATGAGTCTAAATTGATGATGTTAACTGATTTTTGGCTAGATTCGGAGCAATCAGGAGCCAATTTGAGGGGCAAAGGCATAGCGGACTAGTTTCGCGGTCCGGTAAAGGTAAGTAATGGTCTTAAATTTTGTCCTGAGGGTATGGAATCCCGGACTGCATTATTTTCTCACTGAATTTGGAATGACGCGCACGTAGGATGACAAATATGTGGCGCGTACTGATTTTTGGATTGGACTAGATCCTCTCCGCAGCGACTAGTGAGTTGCATATTTACTCAAAATCTTCTGTCAAATTATGTTCTAAAGATTTGTGAAATATTTGGGCTATAAGTCGTGTTTGGGGCCTCGTGTCGATCTGTTTAGACCTTTTAGGGGTGTTTTACTGCTGTTTTCCTCACTACTTGTTGATGGTTTTACTCAGCATCATTTTGCATACTATTTTATTTGAAAATCAGCCTGATTTACACTACATGAGCATTAAAATAATGTTTTCGGGTCGAGTACCCCGCTAAGTGTGGTCGAGGGCCAAGAGTGATGGTGAGGTGCTAAGTGATATTAGCACTTGGGCTGAAGGAGCCCCTTCGGAGTCTGTACACACCCCCAGTGAGTGCACCGAGTGCGAGTGATTGAGTGATTGGGAGGCCTGAGTGACTGTGAGGTGCTGAGTGATTGTAAGGTGCTGAGGGATTGTGAGGCATGCCCGAGGGGCTGATTATGAAACATGTTTTCGCCCGAGGGGCTACTTATTATTTTACTATATTCATTTTTCAGACCAAATCTCTTTTTTAAAGTTGTTAAAAATGTGCATTGTTTTAAGACTTTTATGAAGTTGATTTCTAAGGCATGATGATTTCGTATATCTATGTGTATATTGTGACTTGATGGCATTGATTTTTATGTGATTCCTTGCTACATAGACTTGATTTATTTCCATTACTACTGAGTTGGCATACTCACATTACTCTCTGCACCTCTGTGTATAGATTCAGGAGCAGAGATCTAGCATTAACTTATATATATATATATATATATATATATATATATATATATATATATATATATATATATAGCAGCGGAGCCGGATCGTGGGGATATAAAGGTAGTTGTTCAGCATTCGCAGCATCTCTACTTTCCCTTCCTGTTGTACTTAGCTTTGATTCGGAATCTTTGTATCATAATACTTTATTTTGGCTTATTTCACTAGATGCTCATGACAGGTTGGCTCCGAGTTTTGGGGATGGAAGTACTGTATATAATTTGGCCTATCATATTAAGAAATTTTTTGTATATTGTTATTAAATGCTTGAAACTTAAATGGGATTTTCAAAAGAAATTGTGAACATGGGGTAGTTGGCTAGCCTAGTTCCACGATAGGTGCCATCATGGCCAGTTAGGATTCGGGGTCATGACAGAACTAAATACAAATTAAGACATTAAATGATAGTAAGAATTTTCAACTTTGTTCAAAATGTTATTGATGTTTTTAGAACATAGTACTAAATTTTTCTTTTAGTACATGACTTTGTTTTAGTATGTTCCTTGTTATGTTAAAAGAACTTTAATTAGGAACAACAATTCTTTGAAAGAAAATTGTGGACGTACTTTTCTAATTCAAGTATGATCGACATCATAGGGTCGGCCATATGCATAGTTTAAATTGAAAAAGAATTCAATTATTAGATAATGTGTCATTATATTTCTAAATTATACAAATATTTAAGGGCATAAAGTCTATCAATTTTTTAGAGATATTTTAGACGTTCAACATTTAGCATAAATTATTCGTGATTTTGTAATAATTAGTATCTATGAACATGCTTTCCTGTTAATAGTGACATGTGATAATTTATTTATATGACCAAACAATAAAATTTAATTAATGAGAAAATTTTTATGTATAGTAATACAACAATAAGTAAATGGCAAAAAATATTATTACATTAGCATAATACATTAATTTAAAATAAAAATGTCACGACCCCAAATCCCAACCGGTCGTGATGGCGCCTATTTGGAACTAGGCTAGCCAATATATCTATTACGCGGCGCCTTCCTGAGGTTCTTTTGAAGGGCGACGTAAGGCTAAGCAACCGATGTCAAGGTGGTTGCCGTCCGCCAAGTGAGGTCCC
>ML382282.1:0-14585 GCA_005239525.1 Nicotiana knightiana | reverse complement strand
TTAATATTTACAGCAAAATAGTATAGAATTTGGGTGTGGTCAAAAATTAGTTGTTCACATTACATCTCGCGTTTTCGTACGTTAAAAGTTTCATCTTCAGTTAATCGACGTAGACTCGGGGATGAGATTATCTTGAGGTTAACGTAGTTATGCTATTTATAACAAGCGATAAATAAGTGCCTAAAGAATAAATGGTACACGAATTAAAGAAAATGAGTAAATTCGTGAAGGTGAGAGTGGAAGTACGTCACGAAAAATGAATTTTCGTCCAAGCTTGGCATGTTGGGATAAAATATGGGCCGAGCAATAATACTCGGTATTTATGGACTAGTACCATACAAGGTACCACATGACCATGATAGTAAGGTATATAAGGTATATTAAAAGTGAATAGTATTCTAAGTAATTTGAGATAATTTTTAATTACCGGATAACAGGACATTACCTAATTAATTAATAAGTGGATAAAGTTTAATAATTTCCATCCCCTCAAAACGTGGCAACTAGACACATTGTAAAGAAATAATTAAAGGTGGCAAAATGATACACCTTCACTTTATTATTTTCCATATCCAGTAAAGACTAAACCTAAACCATCATAATGATAATTCTTCTTTCATCATTTCTTTCAACCAAAGTTAGCCATTTTACATAACTTCTTTCAACCAAACTTTCTACAACCAGACGTGAAGAAAGATTTCTTCATTTTCTAAACGCTACAATTTATTCCTTCAACCAACAAGATTTCGTGGCACAGATGTGACGGTATTGATACTCTTGAAAGGTGTTCTATTTGCTCGCAGTTCCCGTTTGATATCGGATAAAGCAAATCTTAGTTTTCGTTTTCCTTGTGATGGACCTGGAAGAGGGGGTACATGTCAAGTATCGGCCTGGGATCATGTCTTCTTAGGACTATTCTAGATGTACAATGCAAACTTTTTGATAATATATGTGAACAAATAATAGCTATAGTCCAACCATTTCCCGAATTTCAAGATATAATTTTGCAATTCTAAAGGAGTACAGTGCAATCTTTTCCAAAATATCATACAGATTTTTCCTACTCCAGGTATGTTAAGGCTATCCCTTCTTTCTTTTTGGCATGATCCAAATAATACAAATAAAAAGAGCAAAATACGCAACTCTCATAAATGACTCTATTCATAGAAATACTAGGGGTCTATATTTTTTATTCCCCATGTGAATTATTATTATATCTTCTGCTCATGGGTCTCAGAAAAATACGTATTTGATAAAGTTTATCCGAAAGACATATTGAGTTTTATGGCATTCCGAAAAAATCTCATTAACGTATTTCTTATGCATTTCATGCATTTATACATGTACATTGACCCATGACTCAGACGGCGTTATATACGCGTATATATGTATGTATATGTATATGGGATATGGGAAAATATTATAGTGTTATATACGCACCACTACCTGATCAGCTGGTATACGTTGATGATTTGCCAACAGTGGCCGAGATGTTATGATGGGGTGCCCTCAGAGGGTTGATGATGGTATGAAATATGTACCTATGCACGACATGACATTCATATGCATATGCATGACATTATACGTATTTCATGATTTACAAAATTATCCAGACTTACAGGTTGAGTCAGTTACTCTATATTCTTCCATGTATATTATGTACTTATTTATGTGCCTTACATACTCGGTACATTATTCGTATTGACGTCTCTTTTTCCTGGGGACGTTGCGTTTCATGCTTGCAGGTATAAAAATCAGTTTGACGATCCCTCGTAGTAGACGAGATTGGCATTCAGCGAAGGATCGGTAAGACTCCACCTCATTCGGAGTGCAGCCGAGTCTATGATTCACCGTGTCAGAGTTTTGCTACAGACTTATGGGTAGGCCGGTACCCTGTCCCATTTGATGTCAAAATAATCGTAGAGGCTTTGTAGACAGAGATTCATTTCGTACAGTATGTCAGAAGCCTTGACGACCCATATGTATTCATGTTTTAAGAAAAATGATTTAGATATACAGTGTTTTTCCACTTACAATTGTACATTACGAGTTGTGGCGATGTTGGCACATAATAGTTACAAAGAAAAAAAAGGGTTTGTAGAGTGTTTCGGGGCCAGTGCGGCACCGGGTGCTAGCCACGTCTCCCCAAGTTTGGGGCGTGACAAAGTGGTATTAGAGCAGCTCTGTCCTAGGGAGTCTACAAGCTGTGTCTAGTAGAGTCTTGTTTATGAGTGTGTCGTGCACCACACTTATAAGCAGGAGGCTACGAGGCATTTATGACTGTCACTCTTTCTTCTTACTCTAGATCGTGTGGTAGATCTCAGTTGTAAGAACTCAATTTCCTAAACTCTATATTATTCGTAATACAATGATGCCTACATCGAGAAAGATAGTTGGTAAAAGATATAGTTGTGGAAGGGTTGAGTCAGAGGAACTCAATTTTTGCATCATGCTTATGATGGATAAATATGAGGTATTCAGCAGATTATGTGTATACTAAGATGTGTAAGCTCCTTGGTAAGGATCCCTAAGGCAAGGATACTTATCCACTCTTACGGTAAAAAGGAATAACAGAATCAGAAGGAAGGCACAAGTTTCAGCAAGTAAAATAAGAAAGGTGAAGAAGGGTACGAGATTCCCAGTTAATAAAGATTATCGTTACTTACCATTCAGGAAGGGAGATATAAGCATTTTGAGTTACCGTCAACAGTGACAGATATACGTACCATCGGCCACACAGATCTCAGTTATGCCCTATGGGAGCTAACAGATATAGTTTAAGAGAAGGTCGGGTTATTAGGAACCCAAAATAGGGAATGTATTGGTAGAGTTAGTTGACATTTCCGAAGGATAGTGTAAATGTGTTAATAGATCTCCTTGTGAGACACCCAGATAGTGCACTCTAACATAATACAGCTAGATATGAGTACTACAAAGATAGGCACTAGAAGCCTGGAAGGAATAAATATTACCTTAGTGTGGCTCGTGTCCCTAGTAGAGCGAGAACATTAAGCAACCCGAAGAGCCACTAGATAGAGCAAAAGGGAGCTAAAAGCAAGAGAATGTCTTGTTCGAGTTTTCAGAATTAAGTAATAGGCATAAATATTAGCGGGAAATAAGAAAAGAGTTAATGAAGCATTATGAGTAAGATATGATACATGGATGACAATGGTAGATCAAAAGATGAAAGTATTACCGAATCTATAGTCAAGTGAAGGAAGAGACGAGAGGGGACAGGCCTTAGGACAACAAAAGAGTATAGGCCCTAAAGTCATAAAATCACTTCAAAAAATAAGTTTGTGACTCCAACGCAACTACCGGAAGGAAAAGTTAGACCCTAGAATAATAGAAATCAGTATGGGCTGGTGAACAAGATAAACCAAACATGAACTGGGGACTGAGTGAAATGATAATAGTTGGCATCGTGAGAATTTTATAGATTGCGTTCCGGCGATAATAGAAAGGACGACAAAAGAATAACCTTTAAAGGTCATTCATGAATACGCTTCCCTAAAGCAATCAATATGATCAAAGTTAAGCATAAGGGACTATGTGCGCCAGTTACACTAAGGGTCATCCTCGCGAGTAAGGAATTTTGTTATCCTTGGTACAGAAGGATCACAGCAAGGCGAGTAAGGGTCATTGATGATGCGAAAAGACGCCAAATATGGAGAGGAAAAACAACTATAGGCAGGTCGTCGTAGCTCCAAGTCTTAGCATTCCCTTAAAGGGGGGAATATGAAGTTATGTGGCATTAAGTCAGAATTAAGTGGTTGTAGTAATTATGGAATAACAAAGGAAGAATGCGATAAGACTGAGAAAGGGTTAAGATTGCACTTATCCAAATCCTACATATATGCTATGATTCCAGAACGTTATGTAAGCACGACGTCAGAAAAAGGAAGTAAGGGTTCCTGACCGGACGGTTATTCATAAATAAGGAGCTAGTGCCAGAGGTAAGTTAGAAAAAGAAAATAAACTAAGGGAGATTACGCGGAATATGGATATGCGAATGGGTCGACGAGTAGTTAGTAGGTGATTCAGGAAGAGCCTAGTCATGACTAGACAAGAAGTTACAGACAGATCAACGGATCATGCAAGATAAATGTAGTAAACTCCAACATGGAGAATTCAGCCTCGCAGTAATGTCATTATAATAAATAGGAGTCGGAAGTAGTTAAGGGAATTATATGAGTATCACGGAAATAAAAGAGAGTGCCACTGGGAAGATGGTCAAAATATCAAGTTTAGAAGCAACCCTACAAGCACAAGGGCGTGGAGATAAGTAACTGCGGATAATTATAGACGAGGAAGGACATCAAAAATTCCGTCGAGTATACGACATAATAAGCTCGCAGCTTTACAAGAGTCAGAGGGTCCTCCCTAAGTACTACCATGAAAGACTAGTTGAGAAAATAAGGAAGAAAACTTCAACCTAAGCACATTAACCTAAAGAGGAAATGGTCGTGTAATAAAAAGTCTCCACACAACATTGCATGCACTCCATAAGAAAGTGGCACCCACCGTGACTAATGAACGGGGAGAAAAAATCAGAAGTAATATTCAAGAGCATATGAGTTGTATGGAGTTCCAATATGTGTGGGCACTAAGGTAAGCTAGGTATGGACGCAACGAGGGGGCAAAAGACTAGGAAAAGCAATTGCTTACGTTTAAAGAAAGCCAAGGTGGAACAAAAGAAATTATTCGATCAATGATAAAGATGGATTACGTTAGGAATGCACTTAAGGGTTCAGAGTTTATACATGCAACATATACAACCGTAAAAGATTCTGGTATGCGTTAAAAGAAAGAATTAAGCCCAGGTCATAAACGAAGGATTAAATTGTTAAAGGATTGTATCATTCCTATATTCCTCAGCACCCATGAACGAAAAAATAGACTAACTAATACCATGAACCCCAGAGCGGGAGATAATTCAAGCCGACATAAAGGCCGATCAGGATAAGGAGGAAACTAAAGAGTTACATCAGTAGAATTGAATCAGGTTTCTGATTATTGGACCCAGAAATTATAGAAATCGTGATTAAGAATATAGTAGAATTACTCTTAATATCGAAGGTACAATGGAGATATTACAACAATCATATCTTATAACGGCTCTACGATAAAGCAATTAGAAGAAGTACCCGCCTCATAAGGAGTCAGTATGGAGCTCCCACCGAATTGTATAGGCACCAGAGGTGCAAGTATTATAATAGAGCTTCAAATGGTGGATGTGATTTATATTTATGCGGGAGAGAGGTTATGAAAGAAAGATAGAAGAATGTAAAGTGATATTGTAAAGTAGGTGAGATATAAGTGAACAACGTACGAGATACTCAAATGCAGAAGGTTGTGAATAGTCCATACTTTGGATAAAAGGCTAGAAGCGTGGGGATTCAGTATCCAGGAATAATAGTGGCATCATCAGTAGCACATATTCCAACCTATGGTCTAGGTATCGAGAGGTCTATTCAAGAGAATAAAGAGAAGTTAGGGACGATATGATGTGTCGCTTGATGTTCCAGAAAAGCGTAAAGAAATTGGTCGCACGCTAAAGTATGATAGGACAACAAGGTCTTAAAAAGACAGGAGTAAGGATAAGAAAGGGTAAGTGAGAAGTTGACGAGAATGGATAGGTCCTCGGGATTAAGCCCACGAAAACAAGGGAGCTAATGTTTATAGGAAGTTCAGTATAGCCTACATGAACTCAAAGGAGTCTAAGGCTAGTAGCATTTAAAAGAGATGGAATGCTGCCCCGGTAGTAGAATAAAGATGTAATTGTGATAGATAAAGGATCACGTTTGGACCTTCGATTGAATAATGATTTGAATAGGATTTCATGAATTCTACGGGATTAAAATACCCACGTAAGGTGAATCACATTGGGAAGCTATAAAATACGGTTATGGAAGTATAGTATCACTCCTAAGTGGATCAGTCTAATTACTCCAGGTGTACCCGATGAGACATAGGCCCTAGCGGCAATGTATTACGTAAGAAGTTTCAAGTCTTCAAATGGTAAATTGTAGGACAACATTGAGGTGAATCAACAATGGATGGGTAAAAGTTGCAAAGTNTCTACAGCTGATCTTCCTCAACAAATTCAGGTTTTTTCTCTCAAAAAAGTGGGCTTATTGAATATCATATTGGTTTGGCTTTGTTCACTTTCATTTTATTAGCAGTAATGTTTTTGGCTGTCTTGTAGCTCTTTGTGAGCAGGTCTATGTACTTTTTTTTTATGGGTAAGGTTTTGACATCCTCCCCCTTAACCCCCCGGCGGGGGGCAGATGGAGTATTGACGAAGATGCTTGGGACTGAACACATCCCCCTTTACTTAATCGCGATTAACCAGTCTAAGACCACGTCACGGAGGGGTCTCGGCTTCCATAAAAAAAAGTTAGTAACTTCTACGCTAGGATAAATGCTATTAACATTGATGATACGGCTTAGAGGACCCGCTCAGGCTTCGCTGACCTATCGCGTGGTCAGGGGGGACCAGAAAACGCCTTTCGTTTTCCACCCTTCGTCGGCCCTTGCCGCCTTCCTTAACAAGCCCTCGAGCCTCCTTTGCGCCGCCTTCTTCATAGTGGTTTTTTTGATTCCTGCGGTCTTGGCCTGAGAAAAGTGATCTCTGAAACTGAAATTCGACTGTAGCTTGCTGCTGAAAAACGTTGCTAGGCTAGCGCGGCTCGCTTCGCTCTTCAAGCTCCGCCCCCCTTACTCAACCTCGCCTTCAAGGAGGAAGCGGCTTTTTTCCAAAATTCCCGGGAAAATGAAATGAACTTCTTTTCAATTGACCGACCCGCCATTTCTTTCCTTCAATAATGCCTTACTCCACTTCCCTAATTATCTGTGCTTCTCCTCCTCCTTCCCTTCCTTGCTTCTGCCTTATAAAAGGCTTATGGATGAAATTTGGAAGAACTTCACTCCCAAGACGTTAAGCTAGCAAGACTAATAGGATTCCTATTAAGGGCAAGAGTGAGACTTGTCTATTCCTACTTTTCGCTTCTGAAAGAATTTGAACTAATTGTGCCACAGTTGAGCGTTTCTGTCCAATCGCCTTGCTGGGAGAGAGGAAGCTTCCGGACCATCTTTTCCAGCCAGATAGCGAGCGATCACTCAGCAATGAACTTTTCGCTGTATACCCCCTCCATCCTTCGGAAGTGGAAGAAAGGGTACTCTAATTTGAATACATAGTAGGGCCCCAGCCACTATCAATGTATCAATGGTGGTGGTCCTTCTGGCAAGAAGAATATGAATTGGATACGAGATGAGATTGGGCCATCAGTCTTAAGATGAACAGAAATGAAGAAGCGTTAAAGGATTTAACTTATGCATATAAGATAAACGACAAGAGTAACCTGGAGTTCGATAGCAGACCCCAGTAACGATAAATCGAAGTAAGAATTATGGTATATTATGGCCTACTTAAATATAGTAAAGTTAATGACGCCCAGAGGGACAACTTGACATAATTTTGTATATGTTCATAAAGTGAAGCCTAGAGATTGGCTAAAAGATGGAGGAAAGAGAAGAGAAGAGTCGCATAGGCGCACATACAAAGTTAGAGTCGTAAAAGCTGCATGATAGAAGGTAGCTACAGTTACGAGATCAGAAGGATTCCGACTACAAGTCGTGGTGTGAGAAAGAGGCTTAAAGAAGGGGAATGCCCTGGCCTTTGGGATTCATTCACAGAGCAGTCTCCTAGATGATAAGAGGAATACAAAAGTATTAGCAAGAGCTATGGGTTATGAGAATGATAAGTGCATCAATCAACATTCGAGGACGAATGTTCTAAAGGGGGAATGATGTTACACCCCATGTTTTCTTACGTGGAAGTACGCCACAAGTGAATTGATATAAGATCGGAAATGAGATGTTACGTGTTACATATCGCGTTTTCGTACGTTAAAAGTTTTGTCTTCAGTTAATCGACGTAGACTCGGGGATGAGATTATCTTGAGGTTAACGTAGTTATTCTATTTATAACAAGCGATAAGTAAGTACCATGAAGGATAAAGGGTATACAAATTAAATAAAATGAGTAAATTCGTGAAGGTGAGAGGGGAAGCAAGTCAGTCCAAGTTTGACATGTTGAGATAAAATTCGGACCGAGCAATAATACCCGATATTTATGGACTAGTACCATACAAGGTACCACATGACCATGATAGTAAGGTATATAAGAAATGTTAAAAGTGAGTAGTATTCTAAGTAATTTGAGATAGTTTTTAATTAACGGTTAACGGAACATTACCTAATTAATTAATAAGTGGATAAAATTTAATAATTTCCATCCCCTCAAAACGTGGCAACTAGCCACATTGTCTTTATTAGGTGGCAAAATGATACACCTTCACTTATTATTTTCCATATCTAGTAAATACTAAACCTAAACCCTCAGAAGGATAATTCTTCTTTCATCAAAATTTCTTTCAACCAAAGTTAGCCATTTTACATAACGTCTTTCAACCAAACTTTCTACAACCAGATAAGAAAGATTTCTTCATTTTCTAAATGCTACAATTGATTCCTTCAACCAACATGATTTCGTAGCACAGTAACACAACGTATAATTTTGAAATTCTAAAGGAGCACGATGCAAGCTTTTTCAAAATATCATATGGATTTTTCTTACTCCAGGTATGTTAATGCTATCCCTTCTTTCTTTTTGGCATGATCCAAATAATACAAATAAAATGAGCAAAATATGCAACTCTCATAAATGACTATATTCATAGAAATACTAGGGGAGTCTATATTTTTGATTCCCCATGTGAATTATTATTATATCTTCTGCTCATGGGTCTCAGAAAAATACGTATTTGATAAAGTTTATCCGAAAGGCATATTAAGTTTTATGGCATTCCGAGAAAATCTTATTAACGTATTTCTTATGGATTTCATGCATTTATACATGTACATTGACCCATGACTCAGACGGTTTTATATACGCGTATATATGTATGTATATGTATATGGGATATAGACAAAGGTTACGGCATTATATACGCACCACCACCTGATCAGCTGGTATACGTTGATGATTTGCCCACATTGGCTGAGATGTTATGATGGGATTCCCTCAGAGGCTTGATGATGTTATAAAATATGTACCTATGCACGACATGACATTCATACACATATGCATGACTTTATACATATTTCATGATTTACAGAATTATCCAGACTTACAGGTTGAGTCAGTTACTCTATATTTCTTCCATGTCTGTTATGTACTTATTTATGTGCCTTACATAATCGGTACATTATTCGTACTGACTGTCACGCCCCAAACCTGGGGAGGCATGGCTAGCACCCGGTGACGTAGTGGCCTGAGCGAACCACTCTATAACTCATTCATTCCTTTTACAACTATCATGGGCCAACATGACCACAACTCGTAATGTATAACTGTAAGTGGAAAAAACTGTATCAATACACAATCGTTCTTAAAACATGAATACATATGGGCCGTCAAGGCCTCTGACATATTTTACAAACTGAACCTCTTTCTACAAAGCCTCTAAGATTATTTGACATCAGATGGGACAGGGTACCGGCCTACCCATAAGTCTGTAGCAAAACTCTGACACGATGACTCATAGACTCGACCGCACTCCGAATGAGGTGGAGTCTTACTGATCCTTCGCTGAAGCCAATCTCGTCTACTATGAGGGCTCGTCAAACTGAATATCTAGTCAATACGAATAATGTATTGAGTATATAAGGCAATATACTGAAAGCTGAACTGAACTGCTAATATAACAAATGAAACCAACTGGAAGTCAAAGATAATCTGACGATATGCTTACCTGCTAATGCTGACTCAACTCTCTCAATATATTAAGTAAAATAGTTGTCCGACCTTATAAGGCTCGGTATATATATATATATATATATATATATATATATATATAACCTCTCTGCCGTAGTAGGCTCGCTCATAGGCGCTCAGCCATACTAGGCTCTGTATCTCGACCAACTGGGCTTTCTCATAGGCGCTCGGCCACAGTAGGCTCGGTATATAACTTATCATCTGATCACAGGTTGCCCAATAGGGACCTGCCCATCGATTATAGCTCGATGGCAATGAAAATAATTTAATACTGTATATATAGGCTCTCTTCTCTCTTGACTGAAAGAAGGAAAATACTCAATTGAATATGAGTCCCGATAAGGAGAATACTGCAACTTATGAAACTAGAAAAATATACGTAAATTCCGGGATATGAATTTTTCTTTATGCCTCGTTATCAAACTCGTGTAATTACGAGATCATGCATAATGAAGGAAGATGTTAGCCTTAATATACCTGGAGTAGGAAAAACTCCAAATAATATTCTTGGAGAAGATTGTACCGTACTAAAACCGCAAAATTTTACGTTGCTACTATTCCAACAAATTCTCGTTGGAAGGTTTTGTGAATTGAATTTAGCTTCTGCTCCTAACGTATTTTGAACTAAAAAAAGAATGATATATGATTGTTACCAATGACTAATGGATGTTCTGATCCTTTTTGGATGCATATCCCGATGGGATTGTGATTTATATTCCTTAATAAAGTATAAGACTCTTTAGGTGTCTATCTGTTATTAAATGGAAATGACTCATCTTCTTTTGAGAATTGCCACATAATATATTCATTTTTGAGTCACAATATCATGATTCTTTTGCTACCACGTTTTAATTTAATACTTATCTAAATATTTGGATTAATTAGGTAATGTCTCGGTACCTGGTAATTAATCAATTACCCGCATAATTAAGAATTATCTCAACTTACTTAAAATACTACTTGCTTTTAACATACCTTATGTACCTTATTATCATAGTTATGTGGTACTTCGTACGACACTAGTCCATAAATACCGAGTATTTTAGCTCGGGCCGTATTTTATCCCAACATGCCAAACTTGGACGAAAATTCATTTTCTTTGACTTGTTCCCCCTCTCACCTTCACGAATTTACTTATTACTTGTTTGAAATAGCATAATCCTTATAATTTTCAAATAATCTTTTCCTTGGACTGATGTCAATTACCTTACGCCAAATTCAACGTACAATACTACATGGTGCAACATCGTTGTAATTTCATACTGCAAAGCGTAACATCATCGTAATGTAATACTGCAAGGCGCATCATAATCGTAATATAATACTGCGGGACATAACATCATGGTAATACATTATTGCAGGGGGTAACATCATCGTAATATATTACTGTAGAGCATAACATCGACGTAATACTACGGGGCGTAACATTATTCCCTCCTTTGAAACGTTCGTCCTCGAATGTTGACTGATGCTCTTATCATTTTCATAACCCATAGGTCTTGCAAATACTTTAGTACCCGTCTTGCTATCTAGGCGACTGTTCTATGAATGAATCCCAAAGACCAGGACATTTCCCCCCTTTAAGCCTCTTTCTCACATCACGACTTATAGTTGGAATCTTTCTAATCTCGTAACTGTTGCTACCTTATATCATGCAGCCTTTACGACTCTAACTTTGTATGAGCGCCTGACTCTTTTCTTATTTTCCAGCTTTTAGCCAATCTCTAGGCTTCACTTTGTGAACATATACAAATTATGTAAAGTTGTCCCTCTGGGCGCCATTAGCTTTACTACCTCTAAGTAGGCCATATTATACCAAAATTCTTACTTCGATCTATCGATACTGAGGTCTGCTATCGAACTCCAGGTTACTCTCGTTTCTTATCCTATATGCATAACGCTAAATCCTTTAACGTTCTTCATTACTATTCATGTTATGAATGATAGCCCAATCTCATCTTGTACTTTGCAATTCTTACCTATCCATTGTTGATTTACTTCAATGTTGTTGTGAGACTGTTGTTACATGACCATTTCCTCTTTAGATCATTGTGCTTTGGTTGAAGCCCCTTTTTTTTCCTTACTTCCTCAACTAGTCTTTCATCGTGGTATTTAGGGGGGAGGATCCTCTGACTCTTGTAAGGCTGCGGGCTTATCACATTGTAATGTCTGAAATTTTTTTTTTGATGTTCATCCTCGCCTAGAATTGCCCGTAGTTACTTATCTCCACGCCCTCGTGCTTGCAGGGTTACTCCTAAACTAATATTCTGACCGTCATCACGATGGCACCTTTTTTTTTCTGTAACACTCATACGGTACCTTTTTAACTTCCCCAAATCATATATGGATATTTTTCAAGGATCACGATGTCATAACTGTGAGGCTGAATTCCCCATATTGGGTTTCCTTATGTTTATCTTGCACGATCTGTTGATTTTTCTGTATTCTCTTGTCTATCCATTACTAGGCTCTTCTTGAATAAACTACTAATTTCTTGTTGGCCCATTCTCGTATTCTGATGTAATGTCATGTCATTCCATATTCCCCCCTTTAGGGGGGTGCTCAGATTTAGTACTACGATGATTTATGTATAAATATTTTACCTCTTCATATTTTGCGTCTTTTCCCATCATCGATAACCCTTACTCGCCTTGTGGTAATCCTTTTGTACCAAGGATAACAATTTCCTTACTCGCGAGGGTGACACTTAGTGTAACTGGCACATATAGTCCCTTAAGCTTAACTTCGCTCATATTGCTTACTTTGGGGAAGTGTCTTCCTTAATGACCATTCTTTGAATTTCTCATGAATCTTCTTTTGTTGTCCATTCTATTATTGCCGGTACAAAATTTGAAATTCTCATAATGTCGACCATTATCAAATCAGTAAATCCCCAATTCATGTTTACTTTATCTTGTTCACCAGCCCATACTGATCTCTATTGTTCTGGGGTTTAACTCTTCCTCCTGGTAATTATGTTATAGTCACGAACTTATTTCTCGAAATGAGGATGTGACTTCATGACCTACACTCTTTTGTTTCCTCAAGTCCTGTTACCTCTCGTATTTTCCTTTCCTTGTTTATGGACTCTGTAATACTGTCATCTTTTTGATCTACCGTTGTCATCCATGTATCACACCTTACTCATAACGCTTCATTAACTTTCTCCTTATTTTCCTGCTAATATTTCTGTCTATCACCTCATCCTGAAAACTTTAACAAGACATTATTTTGGTTTTAGCTCCCCTTTGCTCCATCCACTGGATCTTCGGGTTGCCTAACATTCTCTCTCTAATTGGGGCGGGAGCCACACTAAGATAATATTTATCCCTCCCAGTGCCTATCATTGTAGTACTCATATCTAGCTGTACTATTTTAGAGTGCACCATCTGGGTGTCTTACAAGGAAATCTATTACCACATTTGCATTATCCTTCGGAAATGTCAACTAACACAAATAATCCATTCACTATTTTGGGTTACTCTAAACCCAGCCGGATCTTAATATCCCGTCCTTCTGTTAAACTACGCCTGTCAGCCCCCATAAGGCATAACTGAAATGGTTGTGATCAATTGTATATACCTCCATTACAATTGAAGGTAACTCAAAATGCTTATATTGCGCTGCCTGAATTGTAAATACTGATAATCTTTATTAACTGGGCACCTTGTACCCTTCTTCATCTTGCTTCTTTTACTTGTTGAAACTTGTATCTATCTTCTTAATCTCTCATTGCCTTTCATCATAGGGGTGGATAGATATTCCTGCCTTAAGGCTCTTTTTTTCCCCAGAAGCTCACACGCCTTAGTACACACATGATCTGCTGGAGACCTTACATTTACTCATCGAAAACACGATGCAAAATTGAGTTTCTTTGACTCAACTCTTCCACAACCGTATTTAGTCCCTTACCAACCATCTATCTAGATATAGCCATCGCCGTATTATGAAGAAGATAGAGTTTAGGAAATTGATTTCTTACAACTCAGCTCTATCACACAATCTAGAGTAAGAAGAAAGAGTGACAGTCCTAAATGCCTTGTAGCCTCCTACTTATAAGTGTGGTGCACGACACATCCATAAACAAGACTCTACTAGGCACAACTTGTAGACTCCCTAGGACAGAACTGATCTGATACCACTTTGTCATGCCCCAAACTTAGGGAGGCATCGCTGGCATCCGGTGCCGTTGTGGCCCGAGCGAACCACTCTGTAAATCATCCATTCCTTTTACAACTATCATGGGCCAACATGGAAACAACTCGTAATGTATAACTGTAAGTGGGAAACACTGTATTAATAAACTATCGTTCTTAAAACATGAATACATATGGGCCGTTAAGGCCTCTGACATATTTTACAAACTGAACCCCTGTCTACAAAGCCTCTAAGATTATTTGACATCAAGTGGAACATGGTACCGTCCTACCCATAAGTCTGTAGTAAAACTCTGACACGATGACTTAATAGACTCAGCCCGCATTCCGAATGAAGTGGAGTCTTACCGATCCTTCGCTGAAGCCAATCTCGTCCACTATCAGGGCTTGTCAAACTGAATATCTATATCTGCAGGCATGAATGCAGCGTCCCCAATAAAAAGACATCAGTACGAATAATGTACTGAGTATGTAAGGCAATATACTGAAAGCTGAACTGAACTGATAATATAAAAATTGAAAACAACTGGAAGTCAAAGATAATCTGAAGATATGCTTACCTGCTGATACTGACTCAATTCTCTCAA
>ML382281.1:1821-44025 GCA_005239525.1 Nicotiana knightiana | reverse complement strand
GGCCCTGATCCTGCTCCACAGCAACAAGACACCATGGAATTGTCTAGGAATGAACAACTGGTAATCAAACCACACAGATATCATAATTCTCACCCTCTTGAGAACATCATAACAGATTTGACATCCAGAATCAAAACAAGATCATCCTTGAAAAATCTGTGTGCATTTGATGCCTTTCTATCCATGATCAAACCAAAGAACATTGGGGAAGCCCTACAAGATGCTGATTGGGTAAATGCCATGCAAGAAGAGCTGAATCAGTTAGAAAGAAGTCAATTATGGCACTTGGTACCCAGGCCACTAGACAGATCAGTGATTGGCACCAAGTGGGTCTTCAGGAACAAGCTCGATGAGGATGGAACTGTTACAAGGAATAAGGCAAGACTAGTTGTTCAAGGGTATAGTCAAGAAGAGGGAATTGACTATGATGAGACCTTTGCCCCTGTGTCAAGACTGGAGGCAATCAGACTTCTTATAGCATTTGCTGCACACATGGAATTCACTCTTCATCAGATGGATGCTAAGAGTGCCTTTCTCAATGGCTATCTCAAGGAAGATGTATTTGTCAAGCAGCCTCCAGGTTTTGAAATCAAGGAGTCACCTGATCACGTATACAAACTTGTCAAGGCTCTGTATGGTCTCAAACAAGCACCAAAAGCATGGTACGAACGATTATCAAAATTTCTGTTAGAACATGGGTACAAATGAGGAAAAATTGACAGTACCTTGTTCTTAAAGGAAAAGGGTAAGGATATCCTGGTTGTGCAAATATACGTGGATGATATTATATTTGGGGCGACTTCCAAAAAATTGAGAAAGGAATTTGCTATGCTTATGGGGAGTGAGTTTGAGATGAGTATGATGGATGAGCTAAACTTCTTCTTAGGCTTGCAAATCAAGCAAAACTCAAATGGAACAATGGTCCACCAACAAAAGTATGTGAAAGAATTGCTCAAGAAGTTTAAAATGGAAGACTCAAAGGAAATAGACACTCTCATAGCCACAACTACAAAATTGGATGTGGATGAACCTGGTTCATCCATTGATCAGAAGCTATACAGAGGGATGGTTGGGTCTCTATTATATCTCACTGCCAGCAAACCTGATATTGTGTTCATCGTGGGACTGTGTGCTAGGTTTCAGGCAAATCCAAAGGAGTCCTACCTCACTGCAGTGAAGAGAATTGTGAGATATTTGAAAGGCACCACTGATTTGTGCTTTTGGTATCCTAAAGGTAGTGATTTCGACCTTGTAGGATATGTTGATGCTGATTATGCAGGTTTCCTGGTTGACAGGAAAAGTACTTCAGGTATGGATCACTTTCTGGGCTCATGCCTTGTGTCTTGTGCTACCAAGAAACAAAATTCAGTAGCCTTTTCTACTGCTGAGGCTGAATATATGGATGCAGCCTCTTGCTATGCTCAAATGCTATGGATCAAGCAACAACTCATGGACTTTGGTATAGATGTGGGATGCATTCCTATTTTCTGTGATAATACTAGTGACATTAGTATGACGAAGAACCCGGTTCATCATAAGAGAACTAAGCACATAGATGTTAGGCATCATTTATTGAGGGATAACTATGAAAAAGGAATGATCTCAATTGAATTTTGTGCTACTGATAAACAAATTACAGATATCTTTACTAAAACACTGAGTAGGGAGCATTTTGAGAGAATCATGCTTGAATTAGGGATAATTAAAATCACCTAACCAGAAAAAATGAAAAAAAAAATTGGCTAGAAACACTAACATAGATAATCAACCAGTCTAATCATTGCTCAACATCATGACTTTACTGTCATACTCTATTGCCATGTATTAATATGATTCTCTGGTTGCTAATGATGTTTCTCTATCTTTGTAAATTGAGGCAAATTAAGGACTTTAAACACGATGAACCTGGTTCATCTCTGCTGGTTCATCTGACTGACAAGGTACGTGCTCATCTCCATACAATTATTGAACTAATTACAGTCACACATGAGCAGGATTCTATCTATATTTGGTTAATTTAAAATTCTTTGTACTAATCCCTAAATGAACCCGTTCCAAGAAGTCACATCAGTACTCAATTAGCCTAGAGGTGGGGAACTCTTAACTGTCTAATCAATGACACTCCTACAACTATTAGACTTCCATTTGAATAAATATTCTACGCGTTCTATAATTAATAGCCATATCTTATATAAGGGTCATCATTACTCTTTTCTTCATAAAGTAACCGTCGAACCAAGACCATTATTCTTCAACCCAAAACTCATCACTTTTCTTTTCTTCCTAACAACACTCGTAATCATGTCTTCACTACCATCTGCTTCTTCTTCTTCATCGCCAAATCGTGATTATGATGGATGGAATTATGAATCAGATTCAAATTCACCATCTATATACAATTCTCAATCACCTGAAAACCCTCCTATTCCTGAACCCACATCTAACCCTAACCCAGCCCCTCGTGGTCGTCGTGTATAGGTTCTTGCCAGAAAATCAGTGGCTTCTGGGTCACGTGCAAGATTCTTGGAGGCAATTCTACAGGCTGAAAAGGATAATAATTCTGAATCATCAAGTGAATCTTTTAAATCAACCAACGAGGATGAAGCACCTGGTTCATCAAAATCTGAACAAGGTAATCTTGATGCAATTTCTGAGTCTGTTAATGCTGAGAACATGTTTGTTCTGGTTGGGTCGGTAGTTGATGTTGAAGTGCCTAGTAGGCAAAGAAAACTAGAAAAAGGTAAAGTTCTTGAGAGAGGGGGATTTGGGGAGGATGGTACTACATTGACTATCTGTGGTCCCATTCCTGAGAAGGTTGGAGAAGATGTCACAGAGTTATGGGGGAAGTATAGTCGAGGAAGCAGCGGCAGGTCTAGCAAGCTTAAAGAAAGGAGAAGATGAACCTGGTTCATCTGGGGACGAGACGTTGGCTGACAGGCTAAGAAAACTGGGGGAGTCCTATAACCCCAAGAAAATGAGGACTCAGAAGTCCAAGAAGTCTACTAACCCAGTTCCTTCTAAGAAGAGGAAAGCTTTTGTAGCTGATGATGCTCCTATTCCTAAGGTGCGTGCTACACGTAGTGCTGTGAGAGAAGAAGAAGAACTATTTGAGAAGTCTCTCTTAGAGAGCAAGAAGAAGAGAGTTGCAAAGGGAAAGGCTAAAGTAGGAGATCCTGTGGAGACTGTTGTGGTTGAAGAGGATACGATGGACCTGGTCCATCATGAGGAGCAGACTGCACTTGTTGTGGTTGAGGCACCAAAATCAAAAAGCGCTAAGGCTTCTTCAAAGAAGTCAGCTACAGTGTCTGCCACACCTACAAGAACTGTTAAAAGGACCAGGTCCAAGGCAAGAAAACTGAAGGTCGTTGAGAAAGATGATGATAAAGAATGGAGTGGAGAAGATGAGGGGGAAGTTGGTGAGATGACTGACAGAATCACCTTGTTTGGCAAAAGAACAATTCTGAAGGGAAAGTTGTTGAAGGATCTCGAGGAACCTGGGATGAGATACCTGCTGAACACACTGGATGTTCAGGGGTGGAAGAACATGGTCCTTCACATGGAAGGAAGGTTGGCTAGAGTTGAGCTGGTGGAGTTCATGGGTAATGCAGTGGTCAAGGATGACAGGGTCACTACCACAGTCAAAGGAATTCAAGTCTCCTTTGATGCTAAAGAACTGGGAGAAATTCTGCACATTCCTGTTGATGGATACGAAGATTACACTAGGCAAAGATGGCCTAGTTTGGATGGGATAGCCTCAGCAATCAATATTACCAGATTCTTCAGTTACAATGAAAGGGAAATTGAACCCAGGCTAGTCTACAAAAGTGAAATGAAGCCAGAACACAAGTTGCTTTTCGAATTTGTCATCAAGTTCTTGCTGCCAAGACAAGATCGAAGGCACATAGCCAACTATATGGATCTGACCTTGATGGAGTGCTTGTATAGGGGAAAGAAGATCAATTGGCCATCCTTCATCATCCAACTCTTGGATAGAGTTGTGAATGGAACAAAAGCACATGCAATTCCATATGGCTTTATTCTGATAGTTGTGCTTGCTCATTTTGATGTTCCTGTGAAAAAGGCTGAGATGGCTACTGCCAAGGACTATTTTGGGAAGGATACTTTGCTGATTTGCGATTATACTGTCAATGTTCCTGCAGATGAACCTGGTTTATCTAGGAAGCAGCCTGTCAACAGCAAAGTCAGAACTCTGGTGCAGGAAAGAGAGATCAAGAATATGGAGATCCTTCGTTTGAAATCTTGTTTGATTGAGGTTGAAGCTGAGCGAGATGCTCTCAGGGTTGAATTAGCAAAAGAGAAGGAAAAGAACGAGGATGTTCTTAACCAGATGCTTTCTCTTCTACAAACCAAGACCACAACCTCCTCTGCACCTTCCCATCCTTAGGTTGTCCAGAGATACCAAAACCCCTCTTAGACTAGTTGTTCTATTTCTGTTGTTTTTAACCTGTCTTGCTCATGGTTATGGCTGTTTTTTGTTTTTTGTATGGTGTTTGATGTTCGTTCCTAATCAATGAATTTTTGCTGTTTTGTTATTAACTTGTCTCAATTTCTTAGATAGCTTACATTTATTGGTTTCTTATGATGATTAATCATGTTTGCACCTGCAGTTGCCTCAATGGCCATGAGTAATTGTTAACAACATTGGTAAGTTTATCATTTTGCAAACTTTTCGATGATGCCAAAAGGGGGAAGACATGTGCTTTTATATTTCAAGTGATATTTATAACCTACTGAACCTGGTTTCTCTATGATAAATGCTTAAAAATATACAAAGTGTTTGAAGTGTATACAGGGAGAAGCACAGAGTTTGTCATCATCAAAAAGGGGGAATTTGTTGACCCAAGGCACTGCATAGTTTTGAAGATTGACAAATGTCTGACCAGTTGAGCCAGGTCCATCAGAGCATACATATTTGACCTGACGCGTTGGCATATGAACTGTATATGCATAGGAGATGAATGAGATTGTGAAGTATCAATGAACAAGGAGAGTGTCTCCTAATGCGAAAAGTTTGCAAATTGATAAGAGAATAGAAGTTGAATTCAACAAGGACAGTAATGAAGGAAGGAAGTTGAGTTTAATACGAACTCGTTCTCCCAAGTAGAGTTGTACTAGAACTGAACGACAAACTCAACAACTGAATCTATAAATAATTGAAGTATTCTTGCTTGAATCAAGAACGCACAAGTGCAGAAGTGAATCAAGATCTGAAAGCAAAATTCCCAGATATTTTGCAAGCAGAATTACTGTGCAATACAAGGGCTACAGACCAGCCAGAAGAACCAGTTCCATCTGTTTGTCATTGAGTCTAGTTAGTTGTAGTAGGCGATTTAATATTGTATCTTTTCAGCTTTCATAGAAGCAATTGTAATAGGTACGTATTGTTCGATTTAGAGTTAACTAGAAGCTTGTAGAAATTAGCTAGAGACTAGTTACTACGAAGGGATTAGACTTAGTCCTAGGATTACAAAAGAGTTTATTTTGTAAGTCCGTTTGGCTCAGAGTTTTAGTGAAGAGTTTGAGCAAATCCTACTGAGGAGTAGGTCGTGGTTTTTTCACCTTTTGAGCCATGTGTTTTCCACGTAAAAATCTCTGTGTTTTTACTTTACTGCTTTTATTATTCCACAAAAGTAAAAGTTGGAACACCAAGAAGAACCAGGTTCTTCTAGAGAGACAGCACTCGAAAAATTGGATACCACACAAATTAACTTATCTTCTTATGTGGTATTGACGTCTAAAACTTCACTGTATTTTTGGATAGTGTTTTGGTAAATGTCACGACCCAAAATCCATCATGGTCGTGATGGCGCCGGACACCCCAGTCAGGCAAGCCAACACTCAATGGTTAATTAAATTCCTATTTTAGTATTTTTGAAAATGGTTACTTTTTATTTCATTATATAAAGATAAAAAAAAGTTACTGAGTAACAACGATGTTTTAAATAATTCAATCGACGAATACATCCCAAAGTCATCCCAGAACCCGGCATCACAAGTGCATGAGAAAAAGTTCTAGGAAGTATACATGTGATACAATATTTGTCCGGAATACAAACTGGACAAAGAAATAAAAGTACAATACAATACATCTGATGGAGACTCTGCCGGCTGCGGGTCGTCTCGAGAGGTGCAGCTCACCCAAGTACCCATATCAACCATGCCACGATGCCAAGCGGGGCCACTATATATACATGTACCTGTGCAATAAAAATGCACAGCAAGTGTAGTATGAGTACGAAAACAACGTGTACTTAGTAAGTATCCCGCCTAACCTCGAAGAGGTAGTGATGAGAGGTCGACTTTGACACTTTCTAAAGGTCAATTCAATATAAACAAGGATGACACTAAGCATGGATATCATAGGTAAATAACAAATAGTGATAGAAAATAACAACTTCTTCTACATATACAAACTTAAATCCTCGTCATTTCAGTTGACAATTTATAATTCAAGGCCAGTAAACAGTTCAAAGTCTCAGAAAGTACTCAGCAAATATTATACGCAAGAACTGCCGAGGGTCGAACGGCTCAAACCAACGATAAATATAAATTGTGTACTGTCGAAGGGTCGAACAACTCGAACCATAGATGCATCTATTACTCCGCTCGCGAATCGATCATGCGACGCGGTCATATATAAATAATACAGTTACCCTGCTCGCGAATCAAATATGTGACTCAGGTACTCATAGATACGCACATTCACACAATAATTCACATTTTACCAGGAAAATAATTACCCAAAAAAGTGATAAAATTCTCTTTTAATGGACGCGGAGATAGTATTTAAAACTTTTCCAGAATATTTATTTACCAAGTTTGATAAGGTTTAATTATTTCCAGATTCATTAAATAAGTTACAAGTACGGCAAATAAAACATGCTTCTGGGTCCTAGACTACCCAGACATAAGCATAATAGTAGCTACGCATGGACTCCCGTCACCTCGTTCGTACGTAGCCCCCACAAATAGTAACATATATTCAATTATTTCACCTATGGGGACAATTCCCTCTTACAAGGTTAGAAAGGAGACTTACCTCGCTCTGAAGATTCATAAACGGCCTCCAAGCCCTTCCGACGACTCAGATAGATGAACCACGCCCAAAACTAACCAAATAACGGGCAAACCGATGAAAATATACTCTTATACTTATATCAATTCAATTTATATAAATTCCCAACTCCGCTCGGAAAGTCGATAAAATCACCCTCGAGCCCACGTGCCCGGATTCCAAAATTTTTCGAAGATAAAGATTACCCATAACTTTACGAACTCAAATATATAATTTTCTCTAAGTTCCATGCCCAAATTCGTGGTCAAAGTCCAAAAATACTCATTCTAGGTCTTTCTTCAAAATCCCAAATTTCTACTAATTTCCATGACCAAATCTATATACAAATCTTGTATTTAACTTGTAGTAAGTAGAAACAACTTACCTTGACATAGATGACGAAAATCCCCACTTGAAGCTCTCCAAAATCGTCCAAGCCAAATGAAAAATGGGAGAAAATGAGCCAAATCCCGTCTTAAAATAACACACTACCCAGCCCGCTCTTTCGCACCTGCGGTCCACCTACCGCATCTACGGCTCCGCACCTACGGAAATTCCATCGCAGATGCGGTCCCCAACTAACTCGACCACGCCCACATCTACGGAGCCCTGACCGCTCCTGCGGTCTCGCTTCTGCGGGAGATGCGCCGCACCTGCGCCCCACAGCCAAGCCCAGCCACATTTGCTTTTACGACACCAATGTCGCACCTACGGCCAAAACCTCGCAGGTGCGGTCACACCAGATGACAGTAGCTTCAACTTTTTCTCAAATTCCAAATTTGATCCGTTAACCACCCGGAATCCACCCGAGGCCCCCGGGACCCCGTCCAATCCCACCAACCTGTTCCAAAACATAATGCGGACCTGCTCGAGGCCTCAAATCACATCAAACAATGCCAAAACAATGGATCGCATCACAATTAAATTTTTATGAACTTTGAAATTTCAAACTTCTACATTCGATGCCGAAACCTATCAAATCATGTCTGATTGACCCCAAATTTTGCACACAAGTCACATTCAACATTACGGACCTATCACAACTTCCGGAATCGGAATCCGACCCCGATATCAAAATTTCCACTTCTGGTCAGACTTCCTAAAAACTTCAAATTTCTAACTTTAGCCAAATAACTCCAAAATGACCTACAGACCTCCGAATTCACTTCCGATCGCGCTCCTAACACCAGAATCACCATACGGAGCTATTCCCAGACTCGGAATCCCAAACGGACATCAATAACACTGAAATGCACTTCAACCCAGACTTATGAAATTTCTTCCAAAATATTAACTTCCACAATATGCGCCGAAACGCTCGGGTCATCCAAAACCTGCTCCAAACATATGCCTAAGTCCGAAATCATCATACGAACATGTTGGAACCTTCAATCCTAATTCTGAGGTCGTTTACTCAAAAATCCAATCTTAGTCAATTCTTCCAACTTAAGGCTTCCGAAATGAGAACTTTCTTTCCAATTCGACTCCGAACTTCCCGAAAGTCAGTCCCGACCACACCTACCAGTCATAATACTTGAAATGAAGCTGCTCATGGCCTTAAACCTCCAAACGACGCGCTGGAGCTCAAAACGACCGGTCGGGTCGTTACTTTCTCTCCCACTTAAACATACGTTCGTCCTCGAACATGCCAAGAACTGCTCTGGAGTTATCTGAAATCACCGTTAACACTTCGTGCACTTACCTGTGCTGCCATCACTCAGCTGAGTACATTAGCTCGATCAAATCCGAAGATATTCTCCTTTATCCATACCATAAGCTCAGAACCCATTTCCAACTACCGAAATTCTCTGCCAGGCCTATTTCTAATACATGAACACCGAATCAATCACTACACGATGTACCAGAACATGATTGCATGCCTTAGCTGAATTAGCACCATACACCGCATAATTCATCATTTAACCATAATGACATTCCCTGATCTTAATAGCCAAAATTCCACGAATCTGATGCTCCCAGTGCACCTCATGACATATATATAGGTCTTGCTATAACGCTTACGATACCGCCGCAACAGAGGAGGTGTGTAGAAATTTACAACCAACTACAGAGTTAACCAATCATTGAATCTCTCCTCTCGACTAGAATCATCACCTCATTACGAACCAACTAATGGTATTTGTCCTTTAATATACTTCACACAATCTTATCGCATTGATCCCTGTTCCAATAATATCGTCTCACGCAGTATGAAATACTCAGGCAACAAGTCACCCCAGACATGACCAACAGTCTCACATGATGCCACAATGCGCCAATAGGCCACAACTCGAACACGATACATAAGGAAATGAATCAGGAAGGGACTACTCGCCTCCCGCAACTAATATGAACTTTCCTCAGAAAATAGAAAGTAAAACACAAGAAAAATAAATATAGAGGACTGTACTCAACATCACACTATTGCGGCGTGCAGCCCGGTCCAAATAACATAACCGTGGCGGCATGCCACCTGATCCACCCATAAAATTCACGTAAGGATATACACACCGAGCTAAATTGCTCATTACCACAAAATATCGAATATCGGTCACAAGCACGCTATGTGCATAATACCATCCTGGGGAGACTGGTAGAGCCATATGCTACAAAACTCAAGCACAACTGAGGTGCGATATATATACTCTGAATCTCAAGAGCTATCATGCTTCCATAACATCATCACTACGCGGAATCTCAACACATAAGAAACTATCAAGTCGTTTCACAACTCACACGGCACAATCATAATATTACATGAAATGGACAAGGATAGAACAACATCTAATGTTCTAATACCTCTCCATGAAAATCGCTATACAGAATGAACACACCTGACTCTTATGGAGCCCATAATTATATTTAAATCCATTCACAAACTTCAAGCTGATTCCGCTCGCACTGAGATAGGCTAATGGCCTTACAGGTCCATAATAACCCACCTTTCCTCATAAAACGCAAGAACATCCATCACAGCCGGAGCAAAACCCCTATATCCGCAACCAAATGAACCAAGCGCCCTCCATGCATAAATTCTCAAATAAACAATATTATACTTCTTTATACTTGGTCTAAATCTTCAATCAATCAACTGACTACATGTCACACTCATACGATCTTCACGTGGAATAAACTACCACGACCTTATTCACTAGATGACAAGTCTGCACCTCTATACCTACGGCCACACAACTGCTGTAAAGCCTACCAAGAAATCTGCAACCAGAACGCAACGCCTCTTACACAACCACCGATCTCAGGTGATGTTGAAGACAATACCAGCTAACTCTAAACATCCAAATCCCTTTCCTTGCTCATCCGATCTCATGACATCCTTGCCAACACTGAACTGCTACCTTGATCCTCGCTTCCAAATTTCATACCGTTCATTGCACCTAACATGCCAATATGCAATCGCACTGGAATCTCGTCATAACTCCTAAACCACTAATAGGGTAAACACTTTATCACATAGAAACCTTTACTTAACTCACTTCAAGAGAACCATAACAACACAGGAGTGAATTCTCATAATCACAAAACATGCAAATCCTCAAGTAATAGTCTATACCACCATAATCCTTCCGGGATCCGCCTACACATGACAGGCCATAATACTTGAATGCTTCCAAATAAAATCAATTATGGCGGCCATCAAGCACTCACACGCACCGTCATAACTCACATGCATAACTAATCATGCTGAAAGGACTGACTACTGCCGCCAATGCGCCAATTCCACCATGGCTGACCATCTAACTTTTCCAAATTTCCATTACTCGCGTCATTCTCAAACTCCACTTCTGCAGGACATAACTGATTCACCCATATACCTCCAACTGAAACTGATACGACACTTAGTCGCGCACTCAACTTATCAACAACAGACTTCCCCCACTTTGCTCAAACCATAGACCAAGATGAACAATAACTCACAATGCCCATACGCTAGCACCGCCACTATACCGCAGTGAGATTCAATTAAACCTTTCATAAGCTCATATAACACGACCCATCTTATACCTTAATCCAATTCGCACTCACCTTAGGGATGATGATAACTCCAAATCAACACATAGAAACTCAATTCGCACTCACTTCGAGTGATTCCATTCCACAAGACTACTTTGTCTAGAACCGTTTCATGCCCTCCTTGCACGCATATTCACATCTTCGACCGGCATACCCATTATGATAACCCTTCTATGAACCTAAAGTCATTTCTCCCTTCTATGAACCCAAATGCTACTCTGCACGCAGAAGATAACGTAGAACACTCCAACCATTTTTTCTTGCCCATAATTCCGCTGCAAAAGCTCAATTCTTAACCATACCGTGGGCTTGAAATCCTTAGACACCACATTCTGACCTTCAAATTTACTAGGACCGCTATTGAGAGTCACCCACTCTGGATTGGTCCCGAATAATCAACTCCACGGCTTCACTGGTACCTGGACACCCATCTTGAATAAGCACCCGACTGAATCACTTCTCTTGCAAATTACCTCTGCACTAAGCATAAATCCTGAATCCTTCCAAAGCCTAAACCCGATTCCATAAGACCAACCTTTGCACACATTTATCAAATCCTATGCTCAATTACTACTCATGCCTTCTTCCCTTAGCTGTAATAACCCACTAGTATGCCGATGACTAGAATTTTTGCCAGTAGATACCCATGCAACCCAATCACAGGCGGTGGAACTCTCCCACTTAGCCTGAAACCGCTATCACACAAATCTGGAACTCACCAAGAACCTTCCTTCCTTGTTGACATGATCCTGCATAACCGTTTTGCCAAATTCCTTGAAATCCTTCCGTTAGCATTTCACAAGCACTCTGAGTCATTAACCACATTCTCATATCCGACCTCTTGCTGAATAGTCAGTAAAATCCCTCGCGAAACTTCGCCAACCACGCAACCACTGACCTGATCACAGAAGATAACCCACCTGCGAAAATTACCAACTGACACCTTCCAACGATGATGTACTGCACAATCTCTACGACCTCAATACCCCATCCTACGCCTGTTATCTTTTACCAACTTTACCAGTACGTCCGCTCCTCGTGGACATCTACTATATGCGCGACAATATCTTCTAATTCACAGCTATGCTGCATCTTTCTTCATATCGAACAACTCCTCTCTGTTGTATCCAATCTTCCATCGAAATAGCCAATATTTCAATTTAAGCCCGTGGACCCAACCATCATCCACTAAAATTCTCTAGTCGCTCCAAACTTCTCCTCAAGATGTGCAGCTATCTTACCACAGAACTCATATGCTACGCTGCCACTCTCGCACTTTGGTCAAACTCACTCCTTTAAGCGACTGCTCGACTTCCGCTTCTTACACCTGGCCTTCTAGAAATCTAACCATTGCCTGACACTTCCCACATGTCTTTACTCATCGTAGGCTGACCATTCGTTGCCTCAAATAAATATCATTCTCTGTAGCACTTAAACCAGCAAACCACCACAACCTCAAAACTCTCCGAAGATCATCTTCCTCGAGCCGCCTACATTAGAAATACTTATTCAATCCTGAACCACCGCACACCACGATCTCCGATAGCCGCTTCTTCAATATTACTTCACATTACTCTGAACCAATGCAACCGAAGAAACCATAGCACCGGCGAACTTAACACATCCTATTAGATCAAAGACGACGATGCCACATCATGGATGAAGATTCCTCCTCACTTGAAAACACCTAGTCTCATTACCTTATCAACCTGAACCTGATCATTTATAGTCCAATTGTCTTTCCTCCACCGGAAATAAAATACCGAAATCTCATAATCACGCTCCGAGTAGAACTCCTATCAAGACATTCGTTTCCCCGACATATGGGCAAGAATCCTATCATCATATCAATACCGCGCAATAACCAATCATAAGCATCATATCAAATCTGCGCATAACCTCAAAGCTCTCAGAAGTGCAGCTATCAAGCTGAAACAACATAATATCCTTCCGCAGAGCAACGACAATAGCCCCAACCAACTGTGCATGGAAAAACCTCACGCACCATATCTATAGTACCATTACAATTCCTCAAATTCTCGATTATAGCAAGCGCTTTGCGACATGTATGATTGGGTAAGAAGAAACGTAGGCATAAGCCTCAAAGGAATCAAACCGCACGATAAGAAATCAAGAAGTGAAGTACTCTTAACAGCCTTGTAGCCTCTCGAAGATAAGTACAGACGTCTCTGTACCGATTCACAAAACTCTACTAGACTTGCTCATGACTCGTGAGACCCGAGGGAACCCAGTGCTCTGATACCAAGTTGTCATGACCCAAAATCCATCAAGGTCATGATGGCGCCAGACACCCTAGTCAGGCAAGCCAACACTCAATGGTTAATTAAATTCCTATTAGTATTTTTGAAAATCGCTACTTTTTATTTCATTATATGAAGATCAAATAAAGTTACCGAGTAACAACGATGTTTTAAATAATACATCCCAAAGTCATCCCAGAACCCTGTGTCACAAGTGCATGAGAAAAATTTCTAGGAAGTATAAATGTGATACAATATTTGTCCGGAATACAAACTGGACAAAGAAATAAAAGTACAATACAATACATCTGAGGGAGACTCTGCCGGCTGCGGGTCGTCTCGAGAGGTGCAGCTTACCCAAGTCCCCATATCAACCATGCCACGACGCCAAGCGGGGCCACTAGATATACATGTACTTGTGCAATAAAAATGCACAACAAGTGTAGTATGAGTACGAAAACAACGTGTACTCAGTAAGTATCCCGCCTAACCTCGAAGAGGTAGTGACGCGAGGTCGACTTTGACACTTTCTAGAGGTCAATTCAATATAAAAAAGGATGACACTAAGCATGGATGTCATAGGTAAATAACAAATAGTGATAGCAAATAACAACTTCTTCCACATATACAAACTTAAATCCTCGTCATTTCAGTTGACAATTTATAATTCAAGGCCAGTAAACAGTTCAAAATCTCAGAAAGTACTCAGCAAATATCATGTGCAAGAAATGCCAAGGGTCGAACGGCTCGAACCAATGATAAATATAAATTGTGCACTGTCGAAGGGTCGAACGGCTCGAACCATAGATGCATCTATTACCCCGCTTGCTCCGTAGATATGGGCGTGGTCGAGTTAGTTGGGGACCGCACATGCGATGGAATTTCCGTAGGGAAAGAATGTGAAATTTGTATGTTCATACTTGATTGCCGGTATCGATCATAGTTAAGGGGTAATTTGTGTGATTAAAAAGTAAAATACTCCTTGTTAATGAAATGTGTACGTGTTGAGGGATATTTCTCGAGGACGAGCAAGAGTCTAATTGTGGGGTATTGATGCGTGGCTAGAATTCATGGTTTTAAGCATTATATACCTTACATTTTGTGTGTGTTAATGATAAAAATACACGTTATATGTGCATAATGGAGTCTATTTCATGTGTAGGTGAATTGGAGATGGAAGCTGAGCTAAATGGATGCATAAACGTCAAAAATATGCTCAAGAGTCTAAAAGAAAACACTCGGGCGTTAGCCGAGCGTTTGGCCCTTAAAGCCAGGCTGACCCTGGCGTTAGTGGGGCGTTTGGCCCCTAACGCAAGGCCTGCCCAGGCTATAAGGGGGCGTTTGGAGCTTAACACCTGGGTCTCTGTCCGATCAATTCCGAGTTTTGAAGGTTTTAAGTGTTTCCCAGTTTGAATAGAAGTCTCCTACACGGTAAGGGTTTGTCCCAAACTTATAAATAGACCCAAAAATACAACTTTGAGGGGATTTTGTTTGACGGATATTCACGTGAGGGGATTTGACATGGAGGAACACACACCACGCTTGAAGGAGGTTTCTACCTAGTTTTTCTTCTCTTCTCTTCCTTTAATTTCATAGTTAATTAGTTCTAGAGTTTTGGGTGCTACATGAACGTTGTAGTTTGAAGCTTAAATTGTTCTTTTTATTTTATCATATTGGTTTACTTATTCAATCTTGCGCTTAATTATTTGATTGTTTGATCACCAATTGAATACTATCTACAAATCTAGGATTGAACTCGGGAGAGGGAATTCTAGATTGCATATAAGATTGGGTAGAGCAAGATCTTAACCCTTCAGGGGAGCGGATTTGCGGTTAGGATAGGAATATACCTAATCGCCTTGCTTGGTTATTATACGGGAATTATTAATGCGTTCTTGTTAATCCTAATTTCATAGGAATATGGGCGTTAGGTTAGCTTGAATAGGCGAGTTGTACTTCGGGAGAAGGCTACGAGCAATATTAACCTCGTCAATCAATAAACCAGATAAATTAATCGGACGATTTAAGTGGAAAACTCAACAAGATTGTTTGCTAACCCATAACTCTAGAATATCGGCTCTTATTGAATTCGTGTCTAATTTCGCCAATTTGTTTCTTTAATTTCATAGTTTACTATTCTAGATTAATTTTAGTTAAATATTCATACTTTAGTGTTCGCTTGAATAGATTAGTTGTTTGGGTTTAATTTAGTTGATAGTTAATCACAAGTCTCTGTGGGTACGATATCTGGACTTACAATCCTATATTACTTGTCGACCACGTATACTTGCATGTGCGTTTGGGACTCAACATATGTATTCAGATGTATTTGAATACAGATATTTAATATTCAAATATCATATACCAACTATGTAATTAGATTGAATTCATTTGTATTCAGAGAGCATAAATTAATATAATAGTCGTATTTAAATTATGTATTTACATTTAATACACCAACTAAATATATCCAAAATATATTCGCGAAAAAAATCCATAATGTATCATTTCAAAATGCCACCGGAATCTATGGCAAATCGTTATAGCGCTAATACAAGTCAGAATGCGAACTAATTCCTACGTGGAGCATTTTTACAAGTACGCTTATTATGTCCTTCATGCCCACATATGCTACACGAATGTTGATTTTTCTTTTGCAACAATTCACTGAACAGATTATCGCGCTTCTTCTTTGGTCTTTCAGGAGGTCTTTTCCATTTGGGTGGTAAGACAACTTTATCTGATATATGTGCTGCTATATTCCATTCATTTCGGTCTGGCAGCGGATACACTGACACCTCATATCTCATTACAACAGACTTTGGTGTGTAATAGTCAGAGCAATAATCTTCTGGCATTAGAAACTTGCTCTTCAAGACAGCCCAAGCGTGTGGGCATGGTAATTCGTCAACTTGGAACCTCCCACAACTGCATTTTCTCTCTAAGAGGCACACAGTGTAATGCCTTCCTTCATCGTTCACCGTATGCAAGTATTCGGTTGAAGGCACCACCTACATTTAAACATAAACCTATTAGTTTAAAGTATTTAAAAAACAATCATTTATATATCAAAGAATAGACATATTATATATATATATATATATATATATATATATATATATATATATATATATATATATATATATATATATGATTTTAATATACAATATTAAACTTTTATTTAGCTTTCAGAATCACAATATTGAATTCAAACAAATTTGTATTGAATACAAACATATTTATATATATAAAATACAAAGACATACAATTATATACAATTAAATACATTGGAATACATTATATATGCATGCTGACAGATTATTAAAGATGAGGACATCTTGACTGATGAATATTGTTATATACAATAACTATCTGCTTATGACATACATATGGTTAGAAACAAAACCATTATATACAACTAACGATACAATGAACATAAGTTATGTATTTCGAATAGTGGAAATTGTATCATAAATAAATACACCTTGTACCGGGGCTGAATATAGGATAAAATGACTTTTTTTTAAAATGCAACTTACAGTCATTCGTGTAGACATTGCCTCATTCATGGTAAGCATCTCCTGGTATTTTTTCTCAAGTGTTGTGTATGTCTGCGAAGCTTCTTTCTGATTGCTACAATTCCAACGTCCAAACATTTTTCCTGACTTCTTCAAGGAAGTCGTATATTGGAAATTCCCTTGTTGAAACAAGTGCGACATTCATTGACTCAGCAATATTTGACGTCATTGTCCATCCCCTGTTAACATGTGCATACAACCTAGCCCACTTTTCGTATCCAACTAACTCCAAGTATTCTTTCACCCTAATATCTACCTTCTTCACATTATCCATTAGACTGTCAAACTCAGCATGTGTGTATGATTTTTCCATCGAGAAGTATATCTTGCTTAACTTTGAATGATTCTTTTAGAATTTCGTATATACGTTGTTCCAAAGATTCCATATACAAGCAAAATGGGATACCGTTGGATATACTCTTGATACAGACTTGATGATACTCTCGGTCCTATCTGAAACGATGCACATTTTCCCCTCTCATCATATACTTTCTTGAATTGCTCAAAGAACCACGTCCAAGCAGCATCGTTATGCTAGTGGCAGTATATGACCTGTAAAGACAATTGTAAATATGTATTTCAATCTTTAATATGCAGTAATATTATCAATTTTATTATAATCCCCATACTCACCTGCACCATCCAACATGATGGCCGAGACGAAAGTCCCAATGCAATACGATTTTAGGTGGCTTCCATCCACAACCACAATGGGTCTACATTGATCGAACCCCTTTATAAAGGCATACAAGGATATATACACATACATGAACTCATTTTATGGGGATTTTACCATTCTAATGTGCGAACCAGGATATGTCATATTCATTGTATACAAGTATTCTGGTAATTTATTGTATGAATCAGCCGGTTCACCCCTCAAAAATTTATTGCCTTTTCTTTAGCCCGCCACGTCAACATGTAACTAACATCTATATCAAAATCTGATTTCACATCATCAATTATATCCTTTGGGTTATATTTCCTCTTATGATTAGTAAGCTTGGACCTAATCATACCACCAATAAGACTGTTACTTGCTTGACGTTGCTCATACACCTTATCCTTCAACGGACATGTATGCTTATCATTGAACTCTCTCACTTTGAACATTTGTGATTTGTTAATGCTAGATGCCTTAAACCTCCATTCACAATCCTCATACATAATAATGTATAGCTGCAAATAATTTTTTAGCAATATATACGATGAGTATAAATGATTAACAATTAACTAATATAATTCGAATACATTATTACAGATATATACATTATTATAAAATACACACATATATATGTGAATAAGACTATATATATATATATATATATATATATATATATATATATATATATATATATATATAAATACAAACAGTGAAAGCCACTAATATATTATTTAATACATGTGTATCTACGTTAATGCAAAGTCATTAATATACATCCGAATACATCTGAACACATATAAATAAGAATTCTACTATCAATAGAATATATAATTATATATATACAACCACATACATATAAATACATTCAAGAACATCATGTGAAAGTCACTGTAATGAGTATTCATCATTAAAATACCAGACAAATACATGTATACAATATTCACGTTAATAATTATTATATTTTTAATATTTTTGAAAATTATATATATATACCCAAGCAAACTTAAATACAACTTAAACATACTGCCATGGAAACAATATACAAATTAACACTCACTTTACATAATAATACATTTCAATATAACTTGACGTTTAACAAGTTGTAGTTAATAACAATCAAACCTGATAGCATTAGTCTTGTCGACCCGGAATTAAAATCTTTCAGATATTGCATAATGCTCCAACACCTGATTCAATGTAGCCTTATCCTTATATACTTGTCCAGCCATAACCTCTCTTTGATTAGTTTTTGAAATAATCAAATCCGTGTCCAATTCGAACACCTCAATTGGTTCTCTTGAGTTGAAAGACTAGATAGCAAGTGTATAATCTGTATCAAAATTACACCTTTTGATTTGCTTCGTCAATTTGCACAATGTCGCCTAGAACTAAACTACCTCTAGCTACAACTTCTTTATCAAATTGTAATTATGCACAAAGGATACATCCTGAATTCTCTGTTCACTTTTTTCAACTCTACATACACCCTGTAACCCATGTCGTTACGTATTTCCATTGGCGTGCAAATTTCATTTACTTTATATTCGATTTTGATTGAATTTGATCACAAATTTATGTCGATTTGTTTAGAAATACAAAGAAACCAAATCATTGTACGACGCATACTCCTTTATTAGTATCCCCTCAACCGAATAATCGACATAGTTCCTCTCACTGTCCCACTTGCCAGAATGACGCAACAGAACTATTAATCTTGCCATATGTAATTGGTTGACCGATTTCTGTATAAATGTATCAATTCTCTGTTTTATTTGTTGAATACAGAAGCACACACGAAAAAAACAGAGAAGGGAAGAAACGGACTATCGGTGAATGCTCTATCTTGATGTATATAACGTTTTAGGGGGAAAAAATCAGATTATTCGCGTAAAAAATGATTATGGTTGATGCAATTGAGTTAGTTGAGTTATATTAAGAGTCTATTATGTAACTTGATACACTTTCCGTTAAAAAAAATCTGAATAGACATGGAATTGTGCAGTTTACGTTACGACATACAGTTGAATACAGTCAAATACACCTACATACATTCGACTATCCAGCTGTAGCCCCATGTTTCGCGCTGACTTTTGTTACTGTATTCATGAATACAGTAGCTTAAATACATCGAATACATATTAAAAAATAGAAAACATAGATATAGAAAGTACTATATTAAATAGTAGCTACAAATAGCTAATAACCACTAAACAATAATGGTTTATAAAATTTTTTTAACTTTAAATGAATTAAGATGTGTTAGATCAAGATGGGCTAATGTCAATAACTGGACGGATCAATAACCAGCCCAACCTTAAGTGGGTTGGACGGATCATTTGCGCTTGAGCCAACTTTTTCCTAGGAAGGGGAAGCGCGATTAAGGAGCCGTAACTAAAGTGGTTTTAAAAAGTGACATTTCGGAAAGAGACACCTTTGTTTATCAGTTTTTAAAACGTAAGGAACATTAAAAGACGAGTTTGTTGTTTTCTCTAACAGTGCACTATTTTATCTTCATTTAAAAAGGCAAACCTCTAAGAAAATAGATAAATATAAACCCTTACATATTATAAGTGCCACATCAGACTCCTATGTCCCTGTTTTATATAGTTATATATAGATTATTTAATTTGTGAGTGCTATTTCTTGTATGATATGTTGTATAGACTATCACAATTCAACTGTTCTATTTCGCTTTTTTTGGGGAATTTTATAAAAATGTCCCAAATAAATTCCAACTAACCAATCATTAGCTATTAATCATAAGCTTATCAAAACTAATCAAACACATATAAAAATTAAAAACTAAAACAAATATGATTTTTTCTCTCCAAGAATCACACGCAAAAATCTACTTCCATATTTTTAAGCGTGATCAGCAACATTAGATGCATGACGGAAAGAAAATTTCATGGATGAGGTAGCAAACAAGGTGATGAAGGACAACAACAACAATAACCCATTGAAAATCCCACAAGTGGGGTCCGGGGAGGGTAGGATGTACGCAACCTTAACCCTACCCTGGGATGGTAGAGAGACTATTTCAATAGAGCCTCAGCTAAAGAAGATGGAAGAAGCACTGATAATAATTCATAACAAGACAATACATTTAGAAAACTAAAATAAAGAATATAAAATAAGTATCGATAACAAGTAATAGAAAGACAATTTATTTAGAGAAACTAAATTCGAGGTCTGATAGCAATAGAGAATATGAAATCAGCACTGATATCCAACTAAGGAAGCACCAGTGACAAGTAATAACAGAAAGATAAGCAAAAATAGCAAACTCGGGATAAAAGGGTACAACCCTAGGCCATTCTCATTTTGGGCGGAACAGATCTACTAATTCTTTGATTCCAGTTAGTAAGAGGGATCTTGAACTAAGAAATAGACCCTAGAAGCTAAGAACCAACACTAACACTAACGAACTAATGAAGACAAAGGCAAACGCACCACTACCTACTAACCTTCTACCATAATCCTCAACCTCGACACCCTCCTATCCACGGCCATGTCCTCAGTTAGCTCATGATGCTCCATGTCCCGCCTAATCGACTCTCCCCAAGACTTCTTGGCCTACATCTACCATTCCTCTAACCCTCCAAGGCCAAGCTCTCACACCTCCTGACTGAGGCATCTGCGCTTCTCCTCTTAACATGCATGAACTATCTCAGTGTCGCCTATCGCATCTTTTCCTCCACAGGGGCAACTCCCACCTTGTCGCGAATAATTCCATTCATAATTCTATCTAACCAGTATGCCTACAAATCCATCTCAATATCCTAATTTTAGCTACTTTCATCTACTGGGCATGAGAGTTCTTGACTGGACAACACTCTGCCCCATACAACATAGTCGGTCTAACCACTACCTTGTAGAACTTACCCTTAAGTCTCAACGGCACATTCTTATCACACAAGACGCTGGAAGCAAACCTCCGCTTCATCCAACTGCCCCGATAGGATGTGTGACATCCTCATCAATCTCCCATCATTCTGAATTATAGAGCCCAGATACTTGACACTCTCTCTCCTGGGGATGACTAGCGTATCAAGCCTCACATCTTCGTCTGCTTCCTGGGTAATACCGTTGAACTTACACTCTAAGTATTCTGTCTTGCTCCTTCTCAACTTGAAACCCATAGACTCTAATGTATGTCTCCAAACCTCCAGCCTCTTGTTAACACCACTGCACATCTCTTCAATCAGGACTATGTCATCTGCAAATAACATGTCCCAAGTCACCTCCCCTTGAATGTGTCGCGTCAATGCGTCCATTGCCAAGAAAAACAAAAACCATCTAAGTGTTGATCCCTAATGTAGCCCCATCTCAATCAGGATGTGCTTACCATCTCCTCCTATTGTCCTAACCCGGGTCTTAGTTCCATCATACATGTCCTGGATCACTCCAATATACGCTACATGCACTCTCTTAGCCTCGAATCATCTCCATATGACCTCTTTCGGGATTCTGTCACTAGATTTCTCTAGGTCAATGAACACCATATGCAAATTCTTCTTCACCGCCATATACTGCTCTACCAATCTTCTCACAGTGTAGATAGCTTTAGTAGTCGACCGTCCCGGCATGAAACCAAACTGGTTCTCGAAAATGGGCGCACTTCTCCTTATCCTCCCTTCAATCACCCTCTCCCAAACTTTCATCGTATGCCTTAACAACTTGATACCCCTATAGTTGTTACAGTTTTGGATATCCCCCTTGTTCTTGTACAATGGAATCATCGTACTCTGCCTTCACTCATTAGGAATCTTCTTCGTCCTAAAAATGACGTTAAACAACCTAAAGAGCCATCACATGCCCGCCTTGCCCACGCTCTTCCAAAATTCCACAGGGATCTTGTCTGGTCCTGTCAATCTACCCCTACACATCGTGCGCATATCCCCTTCAACCTCCCCCACTCATGTGCGTCTACAATACCCTAACTCATGATGACGCTCCGAGTACTCCAACTCACCCAGCATAATGCTCATATCCCCCTCATCATTCAAGAGTTTATGTAAGTAAGACTGCCATCTCTGCCTAATCTATGCCCCCTCCAACAAAACTCTACCTTCCTCTTCTTTTATGCACCTTACTTGGTCCAGATCTCGGGCCTTCCTTTCTCTAACCTCCGCCAGCCTGTACAACTTCTTGTCCCTAATTTATTTATACAAACGACCAAAAGCCACGGTCTTAGCCGCCATAACCGCTAAGTTTACCTCCTTCCTAGCCTTCTTATACCCCTCCCTGTTAGCTCTCTTCTATTTCTCGTCTATGCTTTCCACTAGCTTCAAATACGCCATTTTCTAAGCTTCCACTTTCCCTTGAACATCGTTCCACCACCAGTCCTCTTTTTGGCCACTAGAAAAACCCGTCGAGACCCCTAACACCTCTCTTGCGACCTCTCTAATACAATTCAGTGTCGTAGTCCACATACAACTCGTGTCCCTACTACTCCTCCAGGCCCCTATAGCTAGCAACTTCTCCCCCAACTCCTGCGCTTTGTCCTTATTTAATGCACCCCACCTGATCCTGGATATACCAGGAATATCCTGTTTCTTTCTCTTCCACCTGATCTCTAAGTCCATAACCAAATCATATGCCGGGTTGTAAGATTCTCACTCGGGATGACCTTGCAATCCGTGCATAAACCTCTATCACATTTTCTCATAAGAAGATAATCAATCTGGGTCTTGGCTACCATACTTCGGAAGGTTATTAGGTGGTTAGTGTACTCCAACAACGAAGTACCTCATATGTTTCTATCACCAAAATTGAAGCCTCCATGCACACCGCCATATCTTCCAGACAACCTCCCAATGTGGCCGTTAAAATATCCTCCTACACATTGCCTATCACCGACTTATTGATCTCCACAAACTTGTCTTTACATTCACACATATGATTTCTTGCTCCATTTTCCAAATATCACGAGCTACAATCATCCATGTCTTCTTCCTTGAGTGCCAGCGACAATGCTGACTCATCCTCTTCTTTCTTATCATAAAAAAAGTTAGCCTTTTCTTCAACATTGCTACGACATTCCCACGAGTAATGGCCAAATTTTTGACAATTATAACACTCAACTTTGGATTTGTCATACCTTTGTCCATTACTTTCTTGGTAGTACTCTATGTCCACGACCACGGCATCTGAATGTCTGGTGGATTTTAACTTCATTGTTGAGTTGTTACCATTACTTCTGCCACGGCCTCGTCCCCGTCCATTTCCTTGATAGCTCTTTTCACCTCCATAATCCTTGAAGGATGCCTGAGTTTTAAGAAGTTGCTCCAATGACACTTCTTGTTTCCTTTTGATATTTTCTGTATGGGCCTGTAAAGAGTCCTCTAATTTCCCTACCATCATGGAGGGGTGGTCAGGGACAGTCAAGGGGATCTGATTATGGCATTTTCTATTTCTATCAGCTGTGATAATAATACCATGGCAAAGGCTAAGTTAACAGAGTTTGGAGGAAAATGGTGTAGTCAAAATGGATACACTAATTTTTCTCTCGAATTGTACTCAAAGGTCATTGTAGATATGCTCGCGGAAGGAGATACAAACAATGTGAAGACAAAAAAGGTGATAGACAGAACTTCCTTCATAGTTAAACAAACCAGAGCTACTGTCAGACATTGCTTCAGAGAAGGTAATCAAGTAGCGGATTGTCTTGTTAAATTGACTACCACCACAAATCAGAGAAGGGTGTTCCATTCATTCCAATAATTTACCAACAATGCAAAAGGACCTTTCCTACTTGATAAATGGCAACTTCCTAGTATAAGAACAAAGTATGAAAAATCGAATTTTTTTGTTAGTTAATTTTGATTATAGATTTAGGAAGTAGGGTATGTATATATGAACCTCCTGTCCTTATTTTGGGGTGGTTGCATCACCGTTATTGTATTTTCTGAGGTAAGATCTAGCCCCCCTTTTGCGCTTTTTTTGAATACAACACAACCTAGGCAGCTGTCTGGGCAACTTTATAAAAAATAAAAAAAACTTAGGTGTTAAAGTATGAAGGATCTTTTCTACCATACAAACATCTTCTATGTCCTTCCTGTATCTTCTTAATTGATTTACAACAGCCTTCACTTTTGAACAATAATCTTAAATGCATTCGGATTCTTTTATTTTTAAAATTTCAAAATCGGCCCTTAGAGTTTGAAGTTTTACATTCCTCACCTTGTCAACTCCTTGGAGAGAATTTTGTAAAATCTCCCAAGCTTCATTTGAGGTGGTAGCATATGCCACCTTCTCAAACATATCATCATCCAAATATTGGTGGATGAGCGTGAGATCTTGTTGATCCTTCTTGCTCGTCTTTGCCAAGACCTATTTTTCATTTTGAGGCAGAGCTTCCTCATTATCGGGTTTTGCATACCCTCTGTCTACGATTTCTTATACATCTTGAGAGCCAAGAATGACTTTCATACGTAGACACCATTTCTTATAATTATCTTTTGTGAGACGGGGATACTGAAAAGATAGCGGACCATTATCCGCCATGGCTCTCAAACCACGTTGTTGGAAAAAATAATAATCCCGCCCAGAAATAATATCCGCGGAAAATAATAATGACACAAGAGAGTAATAACGATACCAACTCTTTAACGAGATAAATACAATGCCCGAACGTAAAAATATTACCACTATAATATTATAACTTAGTAGTATCAAGAGACTACTATAATTTTTGAAAAAAATAACACTCTTTATTTAAAATACCTCACTACAATATTACTGACACTCACTATTTATCTCATACACTACAATTTGTGGATTACTCTCTCTAACTTCTATTGCTTCTCTTTGTTTTTGTTTGTTTAAACTGAACGAATAAAGCTCCTATTTACAGGAGAACTTGCCAAATATTAAACCAATCATATTGCATGGTTCTGCAACTTGTAATTTTCTGCTTGCAAATTGCAAGTGTTACAAATAAAAAATTGTTGCACCGTCCAAACCAACTACGCAAATTGTTTTTGTAATTATGTTTCAGCCGCCCCATTGCAACTTGTTATCATTTTCTTTTATTTCTTTTTATTTAAGTGGGTTCCACAACGCCTCATGTAAAAGAAGAAAATGAAGAGGGTAGGAGATGAAGACTGCCCAAGAAAATCGACAATTCCCGAAGAGATTATATATGATATATTCTCGTGGCTTCCTGCCAAGTCTCTAATGCGTTTCAAGTGTGTTTCTAGGTTTTATAACTCTCTTTTATCGAATCAATACATTCTAGACATGTACGATAGCCACTCAACCAAATTCCTCACACGCTCAAGGAATGAAGAAGATATTTTTACCAAAGACCTGAAGGTCGGACAAGGAAAAATCTCTGTTTCCCGTTTTGAGAAATTGGATTACTTATTGAACCATCATGTACTTGAATATGCTGAACCCGTGTTTTGCTTTTGGTGTCCGAGCACGCAGCCCCCTTTAATTTATTATCCCACTACAGCAGATTGTATTTCTTCCTCGGGTAAATCTCATGGATCGTGATTGTAATTACTTTTATTATTATTCATTAGGTTTCAAACCAGATGAAAAGAAGTACAAAATTTTGATGATTACTTATGATCATTCTTCTGAGCCCACAAGATATTGGGTTTTAACTCTAGAAAGAAGCGAAACGTGGAGAGAGATAATCGATGCACCCTATTTTTCTGCATTTGATTATGTAGGAGTTTGCATTAATGGAACTATCTATTTCTTCCGTTCTTACAATGATAAAATATGCGTAGTTGCTTTTAATATTGAAACCGAGAATTTAAGAATTATCTTGTTGTGGGAATTTGTACGAGATCATCTTGACAAAAGGTTACATAGCTTTGTACTGGAGGGAACATTGGCAGCAGCATTTGTGGCTTTGCTGAAAGGGAATAATGAGATGGATTTCTGGATTTAGAGGGATCTGAAAGCAGTGAAGAATGTGTGAAACGTACTATTGACTTTCCCCAGACATTGTCTTCTAGGTTGAACGATCGCTATTACTTTAGTATTACTCCAGATGGCGAGATCATGATCTTATCGGCTGACTTCAGGCTCGAGTCTGATTGGATTTGCTTTTATGATTGGAAGAAGAAGAGCTGGAGGGTTGAAATCTTGGAGCTTGTAGAAAGAACTAAGATTACGTCTAATGTATCTGATTTTAGTTTCAGAACTGATTATGCGGAGTATAAATGTTCTTCATCTTCCTTTATTGAGTGAAAAGAACGTAACCTTTCTCATAATTTACTCCTCCTCGTGGTGTATCTTAATGTTTTTTTTACTCCGGGGCAAATAGCATTTTTAGTCCTTGGGTTATTGCTATATATTACACTAATGATCCTTGTATTATTCATCATTTTTAGTTTCAGTTAAGGGTAATTTGGATTTTGACCATGTTTGTTGAAGTAATGAGGCAAAACTGGTATTGTTTGCAAGAATCACAAGACCAAACAATTGCGACCAATGGCAGCTTTGCCTCATGCGAGGATGCTCAAAGCTATGACGAGCATCATATAGGGTGGGTAAATATTGAATCTCCTTTTGTACATGATGACATCTCAACTCTTTCACTTCTTATCCTTCCTCTATCTTGCACAAACATATTGCACATTCTACTGATTCCAAATTACACCTTGAATCGTGCTCGAAATTCCTTATTACTCTAAGCTCATTATTATGATCATGAGGTGTATCAGCACCTTCAGAAATACTAGTGAAATATTAGGTACAAGAATGTGAGAAAGATTGAAAGAATAGAACATTCCAAGCCCATTTCAACTGGCTAACTACAAACTGTATGCAATTTAGTTAGCGTTTCGACATAGATTTGATTGAAACTTGAAAAAAGAGTTTTTGAAGTTGTGTTGAAATTTTTTTTTTGAAAATTGAAGTTGTGTTTGAACATGCATTTTGTTTGAAGAAAACTTGAAATTTTGTGAGTGGAGAAAAAATTTCACCCAAAAATTGCCCTAAAATTTTTTAAGTTCTTTTTTTCCAAAACATGATCATATTTCATAAACAAACAATGTTTTCAATTTTTTTTGAAAAAGCGAAGACAAAATCTATGACCAAACGGGAGCTAGTTGTTGGGATATATACTATTAACTATGAGTTTGGTTTAGATATAGTATTTATTATGAAATAATTGTTTATCAGTTTTAATAAAGTTTTAAATACATCATATATTAGTCTATGTCCTTCGCTTATATAGTACCCCCTCCGCTCCAGTTTATGTGAACCTATTTCTTTTTTGGTTCGTCCCAAAAAGAATGATCCTTTCTAAATTTAAAAATAATTTAGCTTAAACTTCAAATTCTACCCTTAATGAGAAGCTTTTATAACCACACAAATATTCTGGACCCCTTTTTAACTTGTTTAGGACCACAAATTCTAAAAGTCTTCATTTTTTCTTAAACTCCGTGCCCAGTCAAAAGGTTCACATAAATTGGAACGGAGGGAGTAGATGATTTAGTGTATAAAGTTTAGCTTATACACAGAAGATTAAATCATCGGTTCTTATAAGTATAAAGTTTGAGTTCACCGTCGAATAATGGAATTGGACATACCATCATGGATGATTGTGGCACAAGATTAAATATAATTTATCTTGATTATAGGAATTGTTTAATTCCAACTTCTTGTGCTCGAACATTTTGTATGTATTGAACGCACCAAGTAGAGATAAGTATTTTATACTGACTTAATAAAATAAACTCTTTAGCCATTAAATGTACTTATACTCTTAATCTTGATATAATTATTATTAGTTGTGCATATTATTATTGTTTTGATTTATTGAAAGACGAGATTCTTTCGTAAGTAATGTGCTTGGTAAATTGGACAATAATAATAATTTACATTGGCGAAATAATAGTTTTTTGATGGAATCTATATCTCAGTTTAGATATTGATGATGCATCTTTCTTTATCTTCTTTCGAAGGCAAAAAGATTTTTAAATCTCATAATTTACGATCAATTCATTCAACATTTCCTTTTTTAGAGGACAATTTTTCACATCTAAATTATGTATTAGATATACTAATACCCTACCCCGTTCATCTGGAAATCTTGGTTCAAACTCTTCGCTATTAGGTAAAAGATGCCTCTTCTTTACATTTATTATGATTCTTTTTCCATGAATATTGGAATTTGAATAGTCTTATTACTTCAAATAAGCCCGATTACTCCTTTTCAAAAAAAAAATCATGGAATCCATATCTCGATTTAGAGATTGATGATACACCTTTATGAAAGCTTATAAGTTTTCATGTATAAACCTGGTTGATGGATTTTGTATCCGACACATGAAATAAGTTAAGCGAAAGTCTAAAGGAAATAATCAATAAATTAAATCGTTAGTAATTTACTTTAATTGATTAGTATCTGAATCTTAACATGGGGTGTTAAATAAGATTTAATGGATGAATTTCAAAATTGAACAAGGAGCGCAATTACGAATTTTTAGTGGAATAATTCGTAATTAATTATGGTGGATATTAATTTCGAAAATTACAAATTAATTCCATATTTAGAAGCCTTGTTAATTAAATTCAGTGGTCCCTGCTGTGCCAAAATAATAGAAAATAAAGGAATCCTTTTTCTGGTGAAAAAAAAAAATTAAACAGGTTTGGGCAAAGAGTTTTAACCTTAAAACTTGTGCTATAAATAAATTATGTTTTCCACCTAGAGATATAAGAACAAGGTGGCCGAAAATTTCAGCCAATACTTTCCTAGAAATTTCGCCCATACGAAATTGCTATTTTTGGATTGGGTAACACAGTAGAAGACCGTGGAACGTTCGAAGATCGTGATCGTGCGGGTGGTGGAGATATCATTAAGTTGTTGTGGAATTGGAGGCACAGGTGATATATGAGCTTTGTTCACACTTCAAGAGGTAACCCGTGAAATCCTGTTTATACTAATTGTCTAGCATACATGATACTGGGATTGTTTCCGCTGCTTATAATAATCTATCGCTAGTATCTTTGATTACAGAAACATTTGAAATGCTTTTTTCACTTTGTAAACTTTTTTTTATTTAGATTTTATCTTGACCCTTTGTAAATTATTGGAGAAAGTAACTTTTTATGGTTTTAAGGAGCTTAGGGTGCAAAGCGTTACACAAAAAAGAATAAGATGCAAGTAACAAAAGAGTAAATGTTAAGGGAGCAAATCGCAAATTATTCTTAAAATAATTCTATATAAAGCATGGCCCTGTATAAGCTACGTCTTTAAACCCTAGTTAAATTGCCTACAAACACTTGAATTAAGATGATGGAGACTACTCATACAAAATCTTCCATTCCTAACGAAATTATCTATGGTATATTCTCTTGGCTTCCTATCAAGTCTGTAATGAGTTTCAAATGCGTTTCTAAATTCTATAGCGCTCTTGTATCAGATTCGTGTTTTATAGACATCCAACAATACCACTCTATATATCGTCGTGATAAAACCAAATTCCTCATACACTCAAGGGATAAAGAAATTTTTCACTGTTATTTATAATCCCTTTACAAGAAAAGTAAGGACTTTTCCTCGCCTAGATTTCCCTGACAAGAAAACTGAATATTACCATTCATTAGGTTTCGATCATGATAAAAGAAAGTGCAAAGTTTTCGTGGTTGCACGCATTCTTCTTTACCCTTGAGATATTGGGTTTACACTCTAGGAACAGGCAAATCATGGAGAGATTAAAATTACAGTCGATTTGTTTTTCCATTACTGAAGGAATGGAGCTATATATATCTTTGGTTTTTACCAGAAGAATTTCTGTGTAGTGGAACTTAATCTTAGAACCGAAAATTTAAGAATTATCCCGTGTTGGAAAGATCTAAAATATCTTCTCGAAGGATGGTTTTATAACTTGATAGAACTGGAGGGAAAGTTAGCTATTATTGATCGGTCGACGAAAGGAGAGATGGATTTGTGGATTTTAGAGAGGTCTAAAAGCAGTGAAGAATGGGTCAAGCATGCTATTGCCTTTCCCTCTGAACTTTCTGACTCCTTATGTTGAGTAGGGGTGGCAATTTGAGCCCAAACTCATTCAATTCGTCTAACCCGTCCAGAGATTAATGGGTTGGGCTATAAATATTTTAGCTCATGGGTTTATTTGGGCTTTTACCCATTATTTTTTGGAGCATTTGCATTTATTGTGCCACGTTTTAACTAGTGCCCGCTTTACAAAAGAAATTGCAAGTGTACCCGCTTTTTGCATAACTTCAGCATACGGGGCTGACGTACCAAAGACAATCACGCAAAACTTCAGCATTCTAGTAAACGGGCCTTCTAGTAGCAAGTGCGCTGAAGTTTTTGTTTGTAATTGATGAACTTAAGCGTAGTAGCTGAAGTTTGGTTCTCTATTTGCTGAAGTTTTTGTTTAACTTGTGCACGTCTTAACACAAAGCTTTTGTTTCTAATTGCTGAAGTTTTTATTTTTGTAACAGGCGAACTTCAGCAGAGCTGAAGTTTTTGTTTTTGTAACAGGCGAACTTCAGCTGTAGAGCTGAAGTTTTTGTTTTTGTAACTGGCGAACTCTAGAGCTGAAGTTTTTGTATTGTAACTAGCGAAGAGCTGAAGTTACTGAAGTTTTGTTCTCTATTTACTAAATTTTTTGCTTAACTTGTGCACGTCTTAACGCAAAACTTTTGTTTGTAATTGCTGAAGTTTTTATTTTTGTAACTAACGAACTTCAGCTCTAGTTGAAGTTTTTGTTTTGTAACAGGCGAAGTTTTTGTTTTTGTAACTGGCGAAGTTTTTGTTTTGTAACTGGCAAACTTCAGCTCTGATAAACATATTTATGACAATCATCCCATGAACTGAAGTTCCATAGCAGCACAAGAAGAAGAAGAAAACGAAGGAGGAGAAAGGGGGTTAAAGTTATTTAAAAAGTGGGTACAAGTTAAAAAAAATTTAAAAAATGGGTATAGGTTAAATGGGGGCGACCAAATAGAGTGCCCCGTGCAATTTTTACTTATTTTTTATAGCTCATTCTGACCCATTAAGCAGCCCAAATACAACCCATGAAAATCACCCAAAACAAATGGATGTCAACCCAACTTATCTAGAAATTTACTTAGTTGCTAAAGTTTCATTTTTTTTATACTTTAAATTTTCTGTTTTTTTTGTTTTTCTGCACCACCCATCCACCCCCCTACCACTACCCCCACCTCAATTTTTTTTTTGTATTTTTATTTTCTATTTTTTTTTATTTTTCTGCACCACCCACCCACCCTACCCCCTTCCCCCGCGTGCAAACCTCCTAAAAAAAATTTTACTTTTTTTTTTATATTTTTATGTTCTGTTTATTTTTTTTGTTTTTATGCACCCCCCCCCCCCCCCCCCCCCCCAAACACACACACATACACCCCACCACCACTACCTCTCCCGCAAAATATTTTTTAACTTACACATTTTAAGGTAAAAGGCTTTTTTTTTGGGCAAGATGAACATGGTTCTAAAACATGGGTCAAGTTGGGCTATGACCCATTGTTTAGCCCATCTTAGCCCAAATGCACTTTGGGTTGGGTTGTCAATGACCAATTTATTGACCTAACCTATCTTGACCCGCTCAAATTCAGCCCAACCCGTCCATTTGTCACCCCTAATGGTGAGATGGTATTCATCACTAATTCGCGGCTCAGGCCAAATTGGATTTCCTTTTATAATTAGAAGAAGATTTGGAGGCCATCAAAAATCGAAACCACTGAACTTGGAAAAGATGTTGAGACTATTGGTATTTGTAGTTATGCAGATAGCCTTTTATCCTTACATTATGCAGACAATCTCTTATAGCCTTATGCAAGAATGCACGCAAAGCTTAGCCTCATACAGATAATAAAGGTAGTGCTAAGTCTTATGCAAGAATGGAGACAAAGCTTAGCCTCACACAAATAATAAAGACATTGCTCAGCTTTATGCAACAATGGAGGCGGAGCTTAGCCTCGTATGGGTATGAGGGCTAGCCTCTTAGAATGAAGTAAATTCCTATAGTATACTTTTTCAATAATCAAAATATTATTTGTTAATGGTATAGACATTACTCCAACTGCACTAAAAGAGTAGCACATGTATTAACAGAGGGAGTAAACATTATTATGAAGAATATAAGCACTCTGTTGTGTTAAAACAAAAGTTACAGTCTAAATGGCAAACTCAAAGATTTGTTGCAAACCCATCCTACGTGCTCATATATCACACTTTTATGAGTTTATCTATCCTCATTGTGAGTAAAAATTGTATGGGGTAGTCACGTTTTAAAGTAGTATTTACTTTTTATCTAGTATTTTTAATGATGAGCAAAAGTAATAATTTATTAAAAGTAATATGAAAAGACAGTGTTACCCTTTAAGTTATGGAGCATAGCCAATGAAGAAGTTATGGGTTCATCTGAACCCATTAATTTCGGCTTAGGCTTGTATATATGTTGAAACTCCACCATGCAAAAATAAATTTTGAACACAGTAAATTAGACATAATGTGATAGAATTACGAATTTGAACCCATAAAATTCAAATTGTGAATCCGCACAGCAAGTAAAATCATTGAGAAGGAAGAGAAAATGGACACCGACTAGATTTTCACCTCGCTAAGTTTGAGGGTCTATCATCTCATCAGATCATCAGGAGATTTGAGTATGTTAGTTTTAGTAGGGGTGGCCATAGTTTGGGCAAACCCAAAATTCAAATCCAAATTCGAATTTTTGGTTTGAATTTTGAATTTAATTTTTAAAATTTTTGAATATTGGATTTGGTACTTTGAATTTTTGGATATTTGAAAATCCGGAATTCTTATATTTTATATTTGGTCCATTATGCATATGTCTATAGTAATAAGTTCAACACTTTACCCATTAGATATTATCTCATATATTCAATATTAATCACTAAGTTACTGTGAGAATACTTTCTATTTAGACATGATTTTACTATTTCTACTTCTTATCGGCTGTATTAATGTCTCTATTGTATTTTTTTTAATAATAATTTCATACTTGAATACTTCATTTGGGTGATTGCGGTGAGAATAAGGAACTGTTTAACATGAGTACTTCATTTGGATATTCATTTTTGTAAAAAGAAGAAGCATCTCAACTTATAAGCTCAAAACCGAAAATTCAAAATATTCACGATTAACTCGAAACTAAACTTAAAAAATCCGATCCAATCCGAACTTAAAAAATATCACTTCACTCGCAACTGAACTTTAAACATCATCTTATGATGACGTTAAGTATGATAGAAAACATAGTTCCTCTCTACCTAATACTCTTTAAAAGGGTAATTATGAAATTTTTAATAGACTCCACGACACAGCAGTTAAAATTTCATTTGAACTTTGTTTTTACTATTTAGTATGTAATGGTACGTAAGTTCAGTGAAGAAGTATTTATAGATAAAAGCATGACTTTGTGTTTCATTTTCAGGTCGTATTGGAAGGATCCAGGGGAACTTTTACATTTTTTTTTAAAAAAAAGTAGTTTTTCATAAAATATCCCACCCTCTTGATTGCTGATTAAGTGATAAGCCAATTTTTTTTTTTTTTTTTTTTTTTTTTTTTTGCATAGAACTTAACTAAGAAGCCATTCCCCTTATCTAGTGAATGTGCATTCCGTAATATATGAGAATTTTGCTAGGTGTTGTCATAATTTTCTTAACATATTTAATTTTTCTATTTCTTGAAGGAATGGCAACATATTTATCATAATTGATGTTTGGCTAGTTCTTTTTCTTGTAGGAAAAGGTTTGGACTTCTATAAATTGTGTCCTTCCTTCTCATTCAGTGTCGTGTTTGGGGGAGAACTTTACGGGACAAATGTTAGTATGTCACCTGTGTTTGCCTCTTGAGGTTGTTCTCTCGATATTTTGTACTCTATTTTTATATAGTGGATTGTTCATCTCCGCCGTGGATGTAAGTCAATTGACCGAACCATGTTAAATGTTTGTATCTCTTTTGGTATATGTCTCTATTGTTGTTTGATTTATCGTCGTTCAAGGTTTGCTTTACTAGATTCCGCATGACACCTGCTTTTTTCGGTCCTAATAAATTTGTGATATGAAATATGGACACTATCACGGCCCGGAATTCTCACCGTCAGGACCGTGATGGCGCCTAACATTTCACTTACTAGGCAAGCTAACGTTAGAGGATTCTTAATGCCAATTTTAGCCATTTTCAATAATAAGAACAGTTAAGCTAAACCAGAAACTAAAACAACTTTGCGGAATAATATAAACCTGTAATATCTGAAACATTTAGGATCTGGAGTCACAACTCACGAGCTACTATGATTTACTACAAACAGAGTCATAAAAGGAAAATACACTATTTTGAAGTAAAGAAACAGTAAATAATAAAACTAGGAAGAGACTTCAGGGTCTGCGGACGCCAACAGATCTACCTTGGGTCTCCTGACAGCAAATTCAGTACCTAACCTCTCAATCAACTAGGGTCGGTACCAAAATCTGTATATGAAGTGCAGAGTATAGTATGAGTACAACCGACCCAATGTACTCATATATGAGGAAGTTGTGACGAGGCTAACACAAGACACCCACGTATTATACATGTGCAGATAACAACAGTATATGTACAAGAAAAACAACAATAACAACTAAAACATGTATTGTTGGGAGGGGAACATGCAAACGGGAAAACAAGATATAAGAACTATTACAGATGTGATAATCAGAACAATCAATAAGCCTTAAATCAATAAAAACAAGTAAACACCATAAAAGAAGTTGCACGGCATCACCTTCGTGCATTAACACTCTCCCTCACCACAAAACAATGAACAACATAGAGCGGGAAGATAGAATTCAACAATAACAGGCTTTACCTCAACAATGGTTCCACAATACAAATTTTAACTTTAAATTCAATTCCCAATTATCACCAAAAGTCCGTAAACACAATAAGGCTATCAATTTAGCAAGTCACTAATCTAAGCATGGATAACGTCTCAAAATAAGTAATAAACTACATGGAACAAGCCAACCCACATGCTATAACCCGACAACAACGCATAAGTACTCGTCACCACATATACGTTATACCCAATATCAAAACAAGTAGCAATTAGACAAAAAATTCCTATTCCCTCGAGTCAAGGCTAACCACAACACTTACCTCGCTCCAACGACCAAACTCAAAGCTCAACCACGACTCCTTTCAAGCTTCCGAACCAATAGAATCTAGCAAATTACCAACCAAACAATTCAATTTAAGTCTTAGAAACTTCCCACAATTGTAAAGAGTTCAATTTAGGCATTAGTGAAAAAGTCAACACCCGGGCTCGCTTGGTCCAAATCCGAAATTCGGGCCAAAACCCGATTACCCATTCACCCCCGAGCCCGATTATGTGATTTGTTTTGCATCCGACCTCAATTTGAGGTCTAAATCCCCAAATTACCAAATTTCTACCCAAAAACCCCCAATTCCACCATGAAAACTTTAAATTTTAAGTTGTAATCTTAGGAAATGTAGTGAGAGATTGAAAAAAATTAGTTTAAAATCACTTACCAATAATTTGGATAAGAAAAGTTCTTTGGAAAATCACCTCTTATGTTTCTAGGTTTGAAAATTTGAAGAATGAATCAAAAATTTCTTCTAAGTCATCTTTTGTTCGGCTGCACGTGTCGCATTTGCGGCCTGGGGTTCACAAATGCGAACCCGCAAATGCGAACAATTGTTTGCAAATGCGGACAAGTGAAGATCGCAAATGTGACCAAAACTTCGCAAATGCGATAGTCTCTTCCCAAATGCGAGGCTCGCATTTGCGAGTCAGATCTCGCAAATGCAAAATCTGCAGACCTGATGCACCAACTATGATTCTGTAAGTTCAATTCACTTTGTAGCCTATCTGAAACTCACACGAGCACTCGGGGCTCTAAACTAACTATGCACACAAGTCTAAAAATATCATACAAACTTGCTCGCGCGATCAAATCGCTAAAATAACACCTAGAACTACTAATTGAACATCAAATCAAATGAAATTTTCAAGAAAACTTTGAAACTTATATTTTCACAACCAGACGTTCGAATCACATCAAACCAACTCCATTTTTTTAATCAAATTTCACAGGCAAGTCATAAATATGGTATTGGACCTATACCGGGTTCCGGAACCAAAATACGAACCTGCTATCCAAAAAGTCAAGCTTTAGTCAAACATTTTGAATTCCATAAGACTTTAAATTTCAAATTTCGACAAAGTCTGATATCTCGTACTAGGGACTTTCGAATTCGATTCTGGGCGTACGCCCAAGTCCAAATCACGGTACGGATCTATCGGGACCGTCAAAATACGAATCCGGGCCCGTTTACTAAAAATGTTGACCGAGGTCAACTCAAATGAAGTTTTTAGGCAAAAGTTCTTATTTTTCTTAGTTTTCAACATAACAACTTTCCGGAAACACTCTCGGACTGCACACGCAAATTGTGAAAGGATAAAATGAGGTGTTTAAAGCTTAAAAGTACATAATTGGGTTCTAACGCATAAGATGACGTTTTGGGTCATCACAGACACCAAGCTAATGGTGAGATGGTATTCTTCACTAACTCCGGCCTCAAGCCAAATCAATAATATATTCTTTTATGATTGGTAGAATAGTTGGAGGTAAGGATGGCAAACGGAGGGGTCAAGCCGGATATGAACGGGTCGAAAACGGGAAATGCAAAACGGACGACCCGACCCATATTTAATATACATAAAAACGGGTAAAACGGCGGATAATATATATAATCATATTATCCATGACTTCTTGAATATAATCACTTTGGGATAATTTCTAGTCTCTTAAACTTGAGAAACGTAACACCCCCAACTTGAAGCTTTACAAATGTAAAAGTTAAACTCATTTGCTATTCATTGGTTAGCCATTTTCTAAGTGGATAATATGGTTGTTATCCATATTTAATCCGTTTTTAAAAAGATTATTATCTAACCAATTTTTATAATATGGGTGGATAACTATTTTCTCGAGGAAGAAGTTCATATTATTGATATTTGTAGTTACGCAGATGGCTTCTTATCCTTAGGATGTATCTGATGATAGTTTCCGAATTCCTTATTTTTAGTATTATTATATTATGATCCTAATTACTGTATATTCTTTTGGAAGAAGTCATTGCCTGTGGGTGAGTAAAAACAACATATCATCATCTCTTCTATGAATAAAGTAGATTCAAACCCAAATTTCCCTCCTAATTAATGCCCCTCTTGATCATTCTCACTATCAATTAGGAACCAAGCTCAATGGTAACTTAGTTAGGATTGGTTCGATAGAATTTGTGATTTAAAGCCAAATCTTAGGACCCGTTTGGTCATAAATTTTGCCAAAATATGTTTGAATATTCTTTTTGGCAACTGCATATTTGTTCATAAATTTTATCCATATTTTGGTAAATTCATAAAACTCAAAACCAAAATCCAAAACCATCTCAAGAGTTGGTTTTGGCCCAAAATATTACTATTATATATTTTTTTAAAATTTCTCAAACTTTTATATTTTATAAAAGAGCCCACCATTATTATTTTGCAACAATGCTGTTTTGTCTTCTCAGCCATCTGATAGTGTATTATGTAGTTCACTATAAAAATGATAATTTTGTACCAATTTATTTATGTTCAGGACTATGATTTGCGATGATATAATGAATGTTATTGATGAATGTACTGTTGAGTATTTGCGATAGTTTTTATAACTTGTGGGTATAAGTCATGTTTCATATTTTTTCAAAAAAAAAAAAAAATAGTAAAATATGTTTTAAAAACTAATGTCTAAACACATTTTCATCTTCACACCAAACTTTACCTAAATCACATTTTTCAAAACAAATTTGGGAATCTATGATAAACGATCGCTTAATAAAATTTGTGGTTCAAAGGTTTGAAAGTATTTGATAAACTTTATTAATATTTTGGGAGAAAATGTTAAGAAAGCGTGAAATACAACGTGCAATTCAAAAAGTTCCACTCTTTTTCTTTTTTTCTTCTTTTTTGGATAGAGAGATATATAATTTAAAGCATAGTAAAAAAAGAAAGAAAAAAGATGAAGTTTGTATGTTAGTATTGTCTCCGTTTCAATTTATTTGAACATGTTTGACTGGACACGGAATTTAAGAAAAAATAATTTTGTTTGACATTTGTGGTCCTAAACAAATCAAAAGGGGGTTCAGATTATTTGTGTGATTATAAAAGCTTCTCCTTAAAGGTAGAATTGGAAGTTTAAGCTAAATTATTTTTAAATTTAAAAAGTGTTCATTCTTTTTGGAACGGACCAGAAAAGAAATAGGTTCTCACATAAACTGAAACAGATGGAGTAATATTTACTACTTACACATGTACATCTATTGATCTATATCTATCTATCTATATTATTATAAAAGTACGAATAATTTATGCTAAGTGTTGAATGACAAAAATATACCCGAAATATTGATCGACTTTTTTGACTTTCAATATTTATATATTGAATATACCCGAAATTTATATTGAATATAATTGTGTAAGGATATAATTGTAAATCACCTTGGCTGAATTTCTTTTCTATTTAAACTATAGGTACCCCAGCCTAAAAAGTCGATCATACGAAGTCGCTTTAGAGTCAAATTCTTTATTCTTCTTCGAACTTCATGTTTTGGACTCTCCTCCTTATCGACTACTTCTTCTTGGTAGCCTACTTGTATTCTTCAACAAATATGTTTAATTGTTTTTCTTTTGTAGTCTACAAAAGGTTAATTCCTACAAAAGATATCATAGTTCCACATTATCCATTATTCGTATCGTAGTATAAAGAAGCAAAGAACTCTAGTGTTATTTATTCTCTTTATTGTTTCTGTTTTGCAAAATTGAGTATGCTTTGGGTTAAGGTCATGTTTATGAATTAGAGAAAAATAGCTGTGGTTAAGAAATTCTATGAAAAGTAAAAATAAAACAATAGCTGATATCTTATAGATAATATATTAATTATTCCACCAAACTAGATATTGATAAGGACCGCATGTTATAGATAATACTTGAAGTCAATACAACTAATAATTAATTCTCTTTCTGAATTAGTAATGGAATGCAATACTATACCAATTCAAGTTGGACAATAACACGAAACAATAGAATCCCACGGCATGTTTTTTAAGTTCCAAAACCATACCGATCCATGTAGACAAGAACATTATGAGGCATAGTGTTGAATGGATAACACTATTTCGGGAAATGAAAAATAAAGTACCGGTAGTGCAAGAAAATAGTTCGAGCTGATTACAAAAATATTTTCTCTTTTACCATTTTTTATTTATATTAAAAATTCTTCAAATCTTATGAAAAATATTTCCAAAAAGGAATTAAACGCACAAATCTATCCAAACAATAAAACTGGCATGCCAAACCAAAATTGAAACTTTTGGGCATCTTTTTTTGGGTATTTTCTTTGTTTTGAATGACACAAATATATTAAGTGCCAATTCTACTTAAGAGTTAGAAAATTCATCATTTAATCGTGCATTTTGGACTTAAGAAAGATTACTAACATATGTTGTAACACTATTTTCCCTGATTACGTGTTCGCAATACTTCCGAATTTAAAAGACAACTAATTTTACTATGAATATAAGACCACATTTGCTTTATTTGTATTATACACATTGTCACACCTCCTTTTTCCCCATAAGGGTGGGATTAGGGGAGCCTTTTCAATTTAAGTGACACAATCGAATTTGAGATTATTTATTTAATTTTCAGAGTCGCCACCCGAGTTTTTTTTTTACGGTGTTCCGAGACAACATTTATTTTTAATATCCGAAATCGGGGAAATTTTGACTTTGTTTAAAAAGTCTGCGAACCAAAGGACCAGGTAAGGAATTCTGTTAATCCGGGAGAAGGTGTTAGGCACTCCCGAATTCCGTGGTTCTAGCACGGTCACTTAATGATTTATACTTGACCTAAATTATTTAATTACTGATTTTAATACCTATGTGCATTTACATTTTACCGCTTCTTATTATTCAATTGTATTTAAAGAGTTATCTTAAGACGGGTTACGTATACGTATACCCGCTTGCATTGATGCGTCAAAAATCATGTCAATTTCTCATGCTTAATTATTTAAGAAAAAAGGTCCAAAGCCGCGCGAACGCGTACCTTGATTTTATTTTTAAAAACCGTAATTATGTCACGCGAACGTGTATAAAATCACGATGATAAATTAAATTGCGCTTAAATCAAGGTACAATGTTCATAAGTTATTTAATTTTTTAATACTACCGATATAGAACTAACGTGTAGCTAAGAGGAAAACTCCAAAAATAGGCCCAAATATGATTCACGACACCTCATACTCTTCCTTATGAGACCTTACCAAATCAATCCTATTGATAAGCAACAAATTTGTATCTACTTATTACATAATTAATCATCCATGAATATACTCATTGAAATTAAACCAAGCTATTCATTAACAGTACACATCATTGTGTACTTCAGTTTATTAAATCAGATCTAACCGTTACTATGTTAATGAGCTCTTTTCAATGATGTAAAGTGGCAAGACATAGAATACATCATTTTGTAAAACCACGATTTCAGTCAAAATGATCAAACATATTAAATTAGGCAAAAAACCATTAAGTATAGGAAGGACATGCCTGCAAATACAACAACAGATCAGTTGGACGGGGTTCTGCTTCTTTTAACATAGTGTAAACTGCTTCAATAACTCCATATTTACACAGAAATGCATCAACTCATTTTATACAAGACAAATGGTAAGCCTTCGGACAAACCCCAAAAATATGAACCTCAAACCGAAAATACGATGCGACTTTGCACTGAAAACCTCACCGGAACTCAACGGACCTCTAGCTCGCTACCTCGGTGGAGCAAAAAAAAAAGAGCCTCTGTTTTTAAATTGAAAACCAATTCGAGAAAGAGTTGGGTTGTGCTAGGATTTTAGAAAATTATTGAGTTTCAGAGAAAGAGGAGGCGGCTCCAAACTCTTGTCTTCAAGCTAACCAAATACGATAAAGACTTGCTTCAAAATGGAATGAAGTTAATCAAAGAAATTAGGGGAAACTTTGATCAAAATGGCAAGGAGAAGAGGATGCGTTGAATTTGAGCAGAAAATGCATAAAATTAAATGGGATTTTTGGGAATCCGAAACAGAGATCTTTCTTTTGGTTTTTGATTCTTGAAGAAGAAGCAGATGAGCAAGGACTCTTTCTTCCTTCAAAATGTGTGTGTGGGGCTGTTTTCCTCTTGGAATTGGGGGTCGTTGTTAGGGTGTTCTTGAAGAAGATAAAGATGGGGGTGCGTCGTTCCTTCGGAAGAAATTGCAGTGTCAAACTGAGAAAACCATTCCCCCCACTTTTTTCCGTTTACGTTCTTTATAGATGTGTAGGTCAATTGTGAGAGGATTGGGGAAAGTGGAGAAGGGATGTGAAGGAGTAGGGGTGAGGCATGAATGAAGTGAGGAAGTGAGAAGAGATGTGAAGGAGTGGGGGTGAGGCATGAGTGAAGTGGGAAAGTGGGGAAGTTGGGTGTTGTTATTATTATTATTATTATTATTATTATTATATATATATATATATTTTTTTTTTTTCTT
>ML382280.1:0-75233 GCA_005239525.1 Nicotiana knightiana | reverse complement strand
CCGCAATATCAAATTTTCGTCAAGCCTTAGTGAACCCTCTTTGGTAGCCGTTGAGCTGCTTCCATTTGGTAGACCTACCGGTATTTGCGGCATATTCCGCACACTTTCAAACCTATTCAATTCTCCAGTCATATGGTTCGATGCACCCGTGTCAATTATCCACGGGATTCTCGTCATCTTACCGTGCAACCGGTCACGTTTACTTTCTCCTTTAATAACACATTGTGATCTGATTTGAGCAATATTTGTTCTCAAAACAGATCCAGTATTTTCTTTTATTTTATCAACACTTTTATTCTTCACAAGACCGCAGTTACCAAGATAATCGATTTCACACGTAGTCATCATCTTTTGTAAAATCGCTTAACTGGCAACACCAAATACTTTGGTTAATTCACTTTTCAACAATGGAGAGTCTCACAAAATTCTCCAAGCTCCTAACTCGATGGATCGAGATTTGGCTCTGATACCATGATAGAATGCTAAGAAATAATGAAGAACAAGACAAGACAAGTTTTGGGGTGAAATCTCTCATCCCTTCTCATTGATTCCACAAGTATTTATAGGCAAAGAAATAAGACAAAACCTAAACTAATTGGGAAACCTAAACCTAATGGGCTAGGAAACCTAAACCTAATTGGCTAAGTTTTCCTAAACCCATACAATTAATTAATTGTAACCTACTCCTAAATAACATAGGAAATATACAAATCTAGAATATTCCTTATTTACTTTTGTTTCCTTATCACCCTCCGCCTCTGTTTCAGTTTGTGTGAATCTATTTCTTTTTTGGTCTGTTCCAAAAAGAATGATCATTTTTTAAATTTGGAAACAATTTAGCTTAAACTTCTAATTCTATCCTTAATGAGAAGCTTTTATAACTACAAAAATATTCTGACTCTTTTGGCTTGTTTAGGACCACAAATTCCAAAAGTCTTATTTTTTTTAAAACTTTGTGCCCAATCAAAAAGGTTCACATAAAATGGAACGGAAGAAGTAATAGTTATATCGCAGAATGCGAGGGAATCTACAGAATATGTCAGGTAATCAATAGGTGATCAAGTGCTGAGCAGACTTCAGCTTGTGCTGAGAATTTACTGAAATTGAGATTGTTATTACAGTAAATGGATGCCTGAGTTGAAGTTCCTAGCAATTTCATATTGATTTATCGATCTTAGAAAACCAGCTTGATTTGAAGTACTCTTAAATTAAGGAACTGATTAGTTGGTCTCGTTAGGAAACATAATTCTTTTTCCGCCTAATTACTTTTAACAATATTTGGTTTGGAACATAATTGAAATTCAAAATTGGAGAACATAGCATAAAGCTTGTTTTCTCAAAGTGCCTGCAAAGTTGTCCTCAAGTGATTCTCCTATTCCTATTTGTGAGAATTCACCGAGATGCCGGCTCATAAACACTCTCACAAGCGTGCTAAGAAACGGCTTGGACGTGACAGTTATCAAATCATATAAGTTGCTCGTGTATTTATCACATTATTAGGAACTCATAGTGCCTCCAAAAAAGCCTAAAGGTTGTCTTCGATACTTATATTGATGGTAGATGAGTCCAGAACCGAAGTGTGGTTCTTTTGGACACAAGAGACCGAAATAGGTGTAAAAAAAAAAAATAGTAATATTTTTATATATAACGCCCTTTTAAAAGGCGTTATACTTTAAAACGGATGTTAAGGTATAGCGCCTTTTAAAAGGGCGTTATATATAAAATGCCTTTCTTAAAGGCAATATACCTATGTGTAGCGCAGTTATAAAGAGCGCTATACATATTTTGTGGGCCCAACAATAACTCTCCTGCGTTTAACTGACATAACAATAATTCAAATTGGTATAGCGCCATTTAAAAGGGCACTATACCTCAAAAAATTCAACCCACCGAGTTGGCCATTGCCTTATTTAAAGGCGTTAAGGATTTTACAAAAATCCATTCAAAAATATTTCTAACTCCTGTTAAATTTTTTCTTCTTGTTAACTTCTCAAGCATTTTGTCATAACGTCTGCAGAGCGAAAAGTAAGAGTTTCATTATATTGGGGAGNGGGGGGGGGTGAGGTTGTGATGGCGAATAACTCTGTGACCTATAGTTTATCTCCACAGTGTCATGTTAAGCTGCTACTTATAATGGAGCATGATACATTGGTATCGTTGTTATGTAAAAAAATGAGTGCGAGAAAACATTTGGTGAACCTTAAAGTAACTGGAAGATATCCATATTCTGTCACTCCACAAGGGGTTGCTATTTACGCTGAGTGTAACATCGAGGATGATAAAACTTTGAGTGATTTTTTGAGGATTCCGGATGAATACCCGAATTTTCTTGTGATAAAATGTTGAAAATGTACGTCAAGGTTGAAGACATTCGCAATAATGAGGTTGCACATAGTAGGGATAACCCTCAGTCATCGGGTGGTTATTCTGGAGCAGTTTTTGCCGGACAGGTTCTGGCTGAAAGAGTTTGGCCTGATTTAAACTTATCACCACGGGCGAATGAGGATCGAGGAAATAATTTCTCTCCTGCTTTACATAATCCACAAGACGAGTGGTAAAATTCAATTTCCCTTTGTGTTACGATGTATATTTTTGTTGTATTGAATTTGTATTAACACTCATATATTCCAGAGGGTACCAACCAGATATGAATTTTACAAGTTATGAACCCACGCCCAGTTAGAATATGCGTAGTCCTAGTGTGTTGAATCATGGTGGTTCGTCCGGGAGTCATCACCAACAGGATAATGTCCATCATGGAATGTCAACACATTACGACTTGTAAGTGAAGTGATACAACTATATGTAAAGTATTTATTAATTTGAGTAGCTTATTATTTTGTTTTTTTGCAGTGAAAACGAGCAAGTTGAACCACCTGTCCTGACCCAATTTCCCGAACACGACATATTAAATCAGGATCTGGAAGATACACAGAGTCAGGAAGAGAACAGTGATTATGACAACAATGTCGATGAGTCCGAAGATGACACACCCTTCCGTAATGAGGGTGGTGATGAGGAGGAAGAGAATGATGGACCTGATTTGACGAGGGAGTATGCTCCATCCCCCGATAGACCAAGAGTATACGAGTCCCAAGTGCCGTTTCATTCAAGGCAGATTCCCTACCTTGATCATTCCCTACCACTCATATCGATGGAAAGTATGATAATAAGCTGTTGATCGTCGTTGTAGTAGATGCTAATGGACAAATATTTTCTCTAGCTTTTGCTATTTGTGCCAATGAAAACCAAGAGACGTGGACGTTGTTTTTGAACCACTTGAAAGAGTACGTTATCAAACAGCATTCAGATATTTGTCTAATATCTGATCGGCATGGTGGTATTTTAAGTTCTGTAGAGAATTTGCATGCATGGCAAGAACTGTATGCCTACCACTGTTACTGTGTGAGGCACCTGAAGGCCAATTTCCAGAAGGCATATCCTAACAAGGATCTACATGTTAGTTTTATAATTTTATATACTTGTTTATAAATTAAATAATTAATTTTTATAATTATACAATATTTAATTGGACAGAGTATTCACATGAGTTCTAGGCTCGATATTTGAGGCCCAGTAGCACAAAGCTATCTTTAATTCTTGTATGTGTCAGTTATATTATTTTACGTGTTAGTTTTATAATTTTATATACTTGTTTGTAATTTAAATAATTAATTTTTATAATTATATAATATTTAATTATTAAATATCCACATAGGGTTCAAGGCTAGATATTTGAGGACCAGTAGCGCCAAGCTATATTTAATTCTTGTATGTGTTAGTTTTATTATCTTACATGTTAGTTTTATAATTTTATATGCTTGTTTGTAAATTAACTAATTAATTTTTATAGTTATACAAGATTTAATTGGACATAGTTTGTGTTTGACCTATCAGTTATTTTGACGTATTTTTGCGTATAAGAGATACTTAAACTACAGGGATACTATGCTAAAAAGCTCTATATTTTACTACACTAAAAGGACACTATATTACTAATCTTTAAGCAAATAAATAATCTAAACAAGATAAAAATAACAAATACATTTAATCATAAAACATTCACGAAATTACATATAAAACAGTAAAAGTAATTTATTAATATTTTTATTAACAAATAATAATGATTTCTCAATTTTTACATATTTTTTAGCACACTACTATCTTAGTCCGGATAAAAATAACATATTAGTTTAATCGCAAAAAAAATAAATAAAAAAACAACATCGAACACATTCAAAACAACTAATATGCATTATTTATACGAGTTTCGACATAAACTAAATCGGAATACCTCAATTTATGTTTTTCGAAAAGTTGAAGAATTGAAGGTTTGAGTTCAAAACAAGCAAATCCTAACAAGAGAAAGCATGGCTAGGATGTGGGACCAACACTTTTTACTTTTTGTGGGACGGATGGGGTCCACTCGAAATTTTTATGTCGTTAGGAGAGGGGACCACTGGAACCACTACAAGAAATCAGACTTTTAGTGGCGATAAAAGTCGCTATAAAATCCCACAAAGTCGCTGCTAAAGACATATAGTAGAGACCTTAAGGTTGTTGCAAGTACAACCGTTACTGAATGTTTTTTGTGACGACTCATTGGGGTCGCCACAAAAAGACACATTTTGTAGCGACTATAGTCGCTACAAATTGTTAATAAATATGCCACAAAAAAGAGTTTCACAGAACAAATTTTAGGAAGGTCGTCACTGTATGACTACAATTAGTAGCGCCTTCAGTAGCCGCTAAAATCTTTATAGTTTTGGTAGCAACGCTTGTCGCTACAATAGCTTGAGATTTAGTGGCAATCTTGATCGCCATAAATACTAATTGCTTTTGTGGCAAGGATCTGTCGCCACTAAAAACTTATTTTTTCAACAACTACAAGGGCCAAATTCTAATACATTTCAATCAAATTGCTACCAATATTTAAAGAATTCGGAATTATTCAACAACCAATAAAAACATATCTCAAGTCAAATAATATAAATACTTTCACAAATACAAAATTAGTTATATACATACTACATAATATTCATTGTTTAATATCATTGTATGCATATACATACGACAAAAAATAAAAAATAGAATATTAAGTGTCTTCATAATCGTCCTTGATTAACGCCTCTTGTGTTTGTTTAAAAATCGTGTCCCCTGCTATTAAGAAAAAATAACACATGATTACTTTGACAATCTCATAATTTAATGTTAGTAGTAAAATGAGTGATCACACATAATTTAACTATTTGTATAAGCTAATTTGAAAAAGAACCTCTTATATCAAAAGGGCTAAATAGGAAAAGCTACCAATATCAAATACATTAACAATTAGAAGTAGATTCATATGCACCAGAAATGTACACTAACTTTNCAGTTCATTCCCTATATGGTAATGGTAGGTACGCCGGTACCCCTTTTTTGGTTCAACCAAGGTAGGCTCGTGCCCGGGTTCACTCGTGAAAGGAAGGTTCTAGCGGTAAAGTAAAGAAAATCCTCCCTTCTTGCTTCCTTAGGGTACGCCCCCTATCGCCTTTCATTCGGAAAAGGAATTATCTGCACTGGCTTCAGTTAGCCGTGAAGTACGCTGATACCCCGGTTGTCTATAAATCGTCACAATAAAGTGTGATAACCTTAAATTCTCTCTGTACTTTGTTTCAAATAAGCGCCTTGAAGCTAGCTAATCCAGCCAGCAAGCCATAAAAGAAAGGGGAAAATTAGTAAAGGTGCCCTGCGCGAAACTAACTCTTCTAAAACCTGAAATGGGGAAGGAGAAAGAAAGGAAGGACTAGCTATTCGATTGATTTACTTTTTATTACCCCGTCTGCTCTCTTGTTCATATATTGGTTTTTAGATTTGATTCCCCGTATGCTCTAGTATAGAGAAAGGTAGACTTCTTTTCTCTATACTAGTAAGAGAGATTGAACCTGCAAGCGCTAACCTAACAGAAAAAAACCTCCTCTAGGGAAATGGCCCCGATGCGTGTAATAGAGAATAGGCATGGAGCAACTCTAGAAGTGAAATAGAGACTAAAACAATTCAAGTGAGCTCACTATAAAAGTTAACTTTCTTGTAAGCTGATTAGGAAAATATATAACTTTGTTCACCGCTTCAACAATGCCAGCATTCCAAGTGTTGATGCAAGATTTTTCTTTAACTACCCGAACCGACCAAGTAGAATCTTAGAAATATTATGGCAAGCTAATCTTATCTATCATATCAATTCCTCCTAATTTAAATGAATCATCAATTGAACCAAGGAAGAGTTTCAGCAGAAAACCAATACTATTGATTATGATTTGTCAAAAATAGAAAACCTATGGCGAGTTTAGCCAGGTCGGAAACTCAAAGAAGCACTTATGAAGTATAATATGCCTCCAATACATCATTAAAGATAAAAAAGTTTTCCTCTCGAGCCACTGAAATTATTCTATAAATATTACTCCATTCAAGTGTGACCTCGCTTTTAACCTTGTGAATGTCCTAAATGTTAGTTCACGAAAATCTCGAGAACTATTTTCTATTGCCGAAGGCTGGTTTTGACCAATTTAAGAGATCATTACATGTATGCATTCAACCGTGTCAACATAAGAACCAGTTACAGAACTTTAAACTCCTTCCCTGCTACAAAACATTTGTGTATATATGTAACGAGCATCTAGATGTCAGCCTCATGTCATTAGCATATTGCATGATTTATATTATTACTGTCCAGTAACAACCGCTAAATCTGTCATTCTTAAGATTGTGCATAACAAAGGTTAGACATCGCGAACTTCAGAAGAAAATAGAGATGGACCATGGACCCTACCACTAATTCAGACAACGATCAAGCTTCTGAAGGAAGACTAAACATTCAAGACATACATACAACTAGAAGATTAACAAAGGAAAGTACCAAAAGGTCCTCTGACTTTTTACGCAATTCTTCTTCTGTGTTAGAAGAATCCCATTCCACGTTGTACTCTATTGAATTTCCTTTAATATGTTAAGCTTTATTTCAGCTGATGGAGCACTGACTGAAAGTTTCTCAACAATCTGAATGTTTAAAGAATGAAATTCAGTTTAAAATAGTCAACCCTGAAAATATACGCGCCTGCGTGTCCGCACCCGCGGGAAAACCTTCGCAGGTGCAAAAACACCAGAAGAAGTTCTGGTTCAACAAGTTGATAAGTTCCAAATTTTCCCGTTAAGTATCCGAAACAACCCCGGGACCTCAACCAAAACCACCAACCGACCCTACTACCTTATTCGAATTAGGTCGAACCTTAAGAACACGTCTCATAACATCAAAATCATCAATTATGCATAGATTCAAGCCTAGGAACTTAGGAATATTCTAGAATTCACATCTGATGCCGAAACACGTCTAAACTCATCCGAATGACCTCAAATTTTGCACACAGGTCATAAACGACATTACGGACCTGCTGTCGCTCCCCGAAATCCATTCCGAGTCCGATATCAGAATCTCACCTATCAGCCGAATTCGCCGAAAATCTAACTTTCGCCAATTCAAGCCTAAATCCACAACCGACCTCAAAAACACATTCCGAGTAAGCTCCTAACCCAAAAATCACCCAACGGAGCTAACGGAGCCGACAAAATTCCATTCCGGATTCATCTTCACACAACTCTAGCTACGACCAGATTTCTAAAGCTAAGATCCACATTTATTGACTATGTGTCCAAAATCACCCTGGATTTCATCACTCAATGCACCGACAGGTTCCAATAACATAATTAGACATAGGAGAAACGGTAAATAGGGGATCGGGGTGTTAAGTCTTATAATGACCGGTCGGGTCGTTACATCCTCCCCCTCTTAATAAAATCGTTCGTCCTCGAACGAGCAACATACCTAAAGATGGAAAAAGATGAGGGTACTGACTCCGCATATCCTGTTCGGTCTCCCAAGTCGCCTCCTCAACTGGCTGACCCCTCCACTGAACCTTTATTGATGCAATATCCTTTGACCTGAGCTTTCTGACCTGCCTGTCCAATATAGCTACAGGCTCCTCAACATATGATAGATCCTTGTCCAATTGGACTGAGCTGAAATCCAAGACATGAGTTGGGTCACCGTGATACTTCCGGAGCACGAAGACGTGGAACATCGGATGAACCCCTGCTAGGCTGGGAGGCAGGGCTAGCTCATAAGCAACATCTCCAACACGTCGCAACACCTCAAAAGGGCCAATAAATCTCGGACTCAGCTTGCCCTTCTTCCCAAACCTCATGACGCCCTTCATAGGCAATATCCGAAGCAAAACCCGATCAACAGCCATAAATGCTAAGTCCCAAACCTTCTAATCCGCACAGCTCTTCTGACTGGACTGAGCTGTGCGAAGTCTCTCCGGAATCACCTTCACCTTGTCCAGGGCATCCTGAACCAAGTCTATACCCAACGATCGGGCCTCGCCCGGCTCAAACTATCCCACGAGAGACCTGTATCGCCTACCATACAAGGCCTCATATGGCGCCATCTGAATGCTGGACTAGAAACTGTTGTCGTAGGCAAACTCTGCAAGGGGCAAGAATCGATCCCATGACTCTCCAAAATCCATCACACAGGCACGGAGCATATCCTTGAGGATCTGAATCATACGCTCGGACTGCCCGTCCATCTAAGGGTGAAAAGTTGTGCTCAACTCTACCCTGGTGCCTAACTCCTGCTGAACGGCTCTCCAGAACCGTGAAGTGAACTTTGTACCTCTGTATAAAATGATAGATACTGGAATACCGTGGAGGCGAACAATCTATCTGATATAAATCTCAGCCAACCTCTCCGATGAATATGTAGTCGGTACCGAAATGAAATGGGCTGATTTGGTCAGCCGGTCCACAATCACCCAAATAGCATCATGCTTCCTCAAAGTCCGAGGATGTCCAACCACAAAGTCCATGGTGATCCGCTCCTACTTCCACTCTGAAAGCTCAATCTACTGAAGTAACCCTCCCGGTCTCTAATGCTCACGTTTGACCTGCTGACAGTTGAGACATTTGGCTACAAACTCTGCTATATTATTCTTCATTCTTCGCCACCAATAGTGCTGTCTGAGATCCTGGTACATCTTCGTGGTACCCGGATGGATGGAATACCGCGAACTATGGGCCTCCTCAAGAATTAACTCCCGAAGCCCATATACGTTGGGCAGACAGATACGGCCCTGCATCCTCATCACCCTATCCTCTCCTATAGTCACATCTCTGGCATCACCCCGCCAGACTCTATCCTGGACTAAAAGGTGGGGATCATCATACTGGCGCTCTCTGATACGATCATGGAGGGAAGATCGAGCAACCACACAAGCTAATACCCGGCAAGGCTCAGAAAGATCCAATCTCACGAACTGACTAGCTAAGGACTGGACATCTAAGGCTAGAGGCCTCTCAGCTACATGAAGGTATGCCAAACTCCCAAAATTCTCCGCCCAGCGACTCAAGGCGCCGGCCACCACATTAGCCTTCCCCGGGTGATATAATATAGTGATGTCATAGACTTTTAGAAACTCTAACCACCTATGCTGGCGCAATTTTAGATCCTTCTTCCTGAATATGTGCTGAAAACTCCGGTGATCCGTAAATATCTCATAGGGAACACCATATAAATAATGAAGCCATATCTTCAGGGCGTGAACAATCGCTGCCAACTCGAGATCATGAACAGGGTAGCTCTTCTCATGGACCTTCAACTGCCTGGACGCGTAGGCAATCATCCTACCGTCCTGTATCAACACCGCTCCCAAGCCAATCCTCGAAGCATCACAATAAACTGTATAGGATCCGAAACTGGTAGGCAAAACCAACACAGGAGCTGTAGTCAGGGATGTTTTGAGCTTCTGAAAACTCTCCTCACACTCCTTAGTCCATATAAAAGGTGCACCCTTCTGGGTCAGTCAGGTCATAGGCGCTGAAATGGATGAAAATCCCTTCACAAAACGGCGATAATACCCAGCCAAACCGAGAAAACTGCGGATCTTAGTAGCTGAGGACGTTCTGGGCCAACTCTGAATTGCCTCCACCTTCTTCGGATCTACTTTGATCCCATCCGAAGACACCACGTGGCCTAGGAATGCCACAGAGTCAAGACAAAATTCACACTTAGAAAACTTGCCATACAACTTCTTCTCCCTCAATATCCGAAGCACGGTCCTCAAGTGCTGCTCATGGTCCTTCTGGGACCTAGAATATACCAGAATGTCATCAATGAACACAATGACGAAAGTATCAAGATAAGGCCGAAATATGATGTGCATCAAGTGCATGAAGACTGCTGAGGCGTTGGTCAGCCCAAATGACATAACAAGGAACTCATAGTGGCCATATCGGGTCCTGAAGGCAGTCTTCGGGATATCCGGTTCCCGAATCTTCAGCTGATGATAACCCGAACGTAGATCAATCTTGGAGAACACTCTAGCACCCTGTAACTGGTCAAATAGATCATCAATGCAAGGCAATGGGTACCTGTTCCTAACTGTCACCTTATTCAACTGCCGGTAGTCAATATACATACGCATCGAGCCATCCTTTTTCTTCACAAATAATACCGGAGCGCCCCAAGGTGATACACTGGGCCTGATGAATCCCTTCTCAAGAAAATCCTGTAACTGTTCCTTCAACTCCTTTAGCTCAGGAGGAGCCATGCGATAAGGAGGAATGGAAATGGGATGAGTGCCTGGCAACAAGTCAATGCCGAAATCAATGTCCTATCAGGTGGAATACCTAGAAGATCAGCTGGAAATACATCAGAATAGTCTCTGACAACTGGAACTGACTCCACTGTAGGGGTCTCGGTGCTAACATCTCTCACATAAGCCATATATGCATCACACCCCCTCCCAACCATCCGCTAAGCCTTAAGAAAACAAATGACTCGGCGGGGAGTATACTCCAAGGAACCTCTCCACCCTAACCTCGGAGATCCTGGCTTAGCCAGCGTCACGGTCTTGGCATGAAAATCAAGAATAGCATAATAGAGAGATAGCCAGTCCATACCCAATATAACATAAAAATTGATTAGTAGCAAATCAGCTCTGGCCTCAGAACCACTGATAGTAATCAAACATGACCGATATACGGGGTCCACAACAAGAGAATCTCCCACCGGAGTAGAAACATAAATAGGGGAACTCAAAGAGTCTCGGGCTATCCCTAGATGTGAAGCAAAATAGGAAGACACATATGAATATGTAGAGCCTGGGTTAAATAATACCGATGCATCCCTATGACAAACGGGAACAATACCTGTAATGGATGAATCTGAAGCAATGGCCTCGGACCGGGATGGAAGAGCATAGTACCTGGCCTGGCCTCCCCCTCTAGGGCGTCCTCGACCTCCCTGATTTCCACCTCGAACTGCCTGAGGTGGTGGGGTAGCAGCTGGGGCTGGAAGAATAGCTGGAGGACCTGGAGGAAGGCGTGGAGCCTGATAAATCTGAGGGGGTGCACCCTGATAAGTCTGAGGTGGTGCACTGCTCCCCGCTCTAGGGAAATCCTTGATCATATGTCGAGGGTCACCACACCCAAAACAACTCCTCTGAGGACGCAATGGCTACTGCTGACTCTGAACTGGCCTGCTGGACTGGAAAGTGATAGCACCTCGAGCTGGAGGCACCTGAGATACCGGTGGTACATAATAAGGCTCCTGAGATCTAGGAGAAGATGGAATATCGCTGGCTGCTGGAAGAGCTGAATGAATGGGGCGGCTCACAAAATCCCTACCATGGCGTGCTGCATATGTACGAACTCTTGAAAAATGACCCGTCTCTCGAGACCTCTTGGCCTCCCTCTCCTCTCTGTCCTGGGCCAACATACTCTCAATCCTCCTAGCAATGCTCACAGCCTGCTGGTAAGTAATATCTGTCTCCAGCTCTCTAGCCATGCTAGTACGAATGTTGGGATGGAGCCCCTCAATAAAACGTCGGACTCTCTCTCTGACCGTAGAAACCAAAGCTGGTGCATGTTGTGCCAAGTCACTGAACTGGACTGCATACTCTGACACAGTCAAGGTACCCTGGCGTAGCTGCTCAATCTCTGCACGCCAAGAATCCCTAAGACTTTGAGGGACAAACTCGAGCAAAAACATCTCTGAAAACTAAGTCCAAGTAAATGAGGCTGCCTCATCCGGACTACTAAGCTCAAATGCACGCCACCACTGATAAGCTACTCCTCTTAGCTGGAAAGTAGTGAAAGAGACCCCACTCGTCTCCATAATACCCATGGTGTGAAGGATACGATGATACCCTTCCAAGAAACCCAGAGTGTCATCTGAAGCCAATCCACTGAAATCAGGTGGGTGGTGCTTCTTGTACCTCTCAAGACGGAGCTGCTTAGACTCAGATATAGCTGCTCTGGCCTCAGGCTGTACTGGGACTGCAGGAGGCATGGGGATATGCTCTGGGACCTGCCCTATATGAACCCTCTGCTCAAGACTACGGGCTGCGGGAATCTGTGTCCCTCCCCCGGCCTGGGATGTAGCTTGGGCTATCGGGAGTAGTCCCGCTTGAGACAGAGTACTGAAAGCACTCATGAATTGGGCCAAAGTCTCCTGGAGGTCTAGAGTGACAGTAGGGACCTCCTGTGCCCCTCCAACTGTAGCTGCTGGGGGCATCTCTACCTCTGCTCTGGCCGGTGCTCGGGCCGCACTGCGTGCTCGCCCCTTCCCCGGCCCCTGCCTCTGGTGGCTCAGACTGGGGGCTCGGGTGTCTAGTCATCAGTACATCTGGTAAGGGTACAAACCATCTGCAAGTAAGAATAGAATAGATTTTACGAATTTGATGACGGTAACCAGCACGATAAGGAATTCCAAAGAATTTGATTGTTCTTAATAGTTACATAGCCTCATGAAGATAGATACGGACGTCTACGCACCGATCCGCAAGACTCTAATAAACCGGCTTGTGATGTTGTGACTCCTATGAACCTAGACGCTCTGATACCAACTTGTCACGACCCAATTTACCCTCCGAAAGGTATCATGACGACACCTAGTCTCTATGACTAGGTAAGCCTAGAAATATGCGAAAAACAACAGAATCAATAAAATAAAGACAAAAATGATATCAATTAGATATAAGGTAGCTACTCAGCATATACAGTTTGTACATCCCAAAACCTGGAATGTCACTAACATCACAATCTAAACTATGCTAAGATAGGAAGGGGGACTCAGAAGCTCTGCGGACGCTGCAGAAATACCTCAAAGTCTCCCGAAGATCTGCTACTCTATTGACTCCGGAACGGTGCGCTGGAACCAGGGTCTGCATATGAGAAAACATGCGCAGAAGGGCGTGAGTACTCCATGTTCGGTACCCAGTAAGTGCCAAGCCTAACCCTAGTCAAGTAGTGACGAGGTCAGGTTACGGCTCTACTGAGTTTGCAAAAATAAACAGATATAATTAACAGATAAGTAAAAACAGTAATAATTAACAGGAAGTAAAGTGAACCAGAAAGAACGAAGTAGTAAATCTCAGTTCTGCACAACATATAAATCAGTAGATAGTCGTACAATGCAATACAGGGGAAAGTCTCAGGTCTCGGCCCGCAGTCCCAATGTAAATATGCAATGCAATGCGAGGGAAAGTCTCAGGTCATAGCCCACAGTCCCAATGTAAATATGCAATGCAATGCAAGGGAAAGTCTCAGGTCATAGCCCGCAGTCCCAATGTAAATATGCAAAGCAATGCAAGGGCAAGTCTCAAGTCATAGCCCGCAGTCCCAATATAAATATGCAATGTAATGCAAGGGAAAGTCTCAGGTCGTAGCCCGCAGTCCCTATGTATATATGCAATAAAATGCACGGGAAAGTCTCGGGTCATAGCCCGCAGTCCCAATGTAAATATGTAATGCGAGATGTATATCAGATATAGCGTAATTCAAAAGTTTGGGAAAACAATTGGAAAATATAGAGGAAAGGTACTTAACCCAGTTTCAAATAATAGTAACGAGTGAAAAATCAGGTAATATCATTGGACTTGATAGAATCTTAAGCCGCTACTCAGTTAAACCAATAACAGAAGTAATAGGAATTGAAGATGAAGTATATCATAAAAGGAGAATACCCCATGTACGTACTCGTCACCTCATGTACACGGGGTTTTTATGTCAAAAATCAGTTATAAATGCCTAAGGGAATTTCCCAACACAGAGTTAGGAAAGCCACTTACCTCAACTGTGCTAATCAACCAATAATCACGCTCTTGCCACGAGTATCCAACTCCGGATGGTCCAAATCTATTCAATTCAATTGCATAATGTAAATATCATTTCAAGAAATCGAAATAACTAATAAATTCGAGGCTAACACGCGAAATTAGGAATTTTGACCAAAATGCCCCTCGGGCCCACGTCTCGGAATCAGGTACAAGTTATATTTTCCGGACACCCATTCACTCACGAACTCACTCGACTAGAAACATCGAAATACAATGGAAAAAACCCCTTAAATTCTCAGAATTTCGATTTAGGGAAGTTTCATCAAGTTCCCAGGTTTCCCCCCATTTTTGATAATTAAACTAAAGAAAACAACGGGGATTAATGGTCTAACAATGAATTAGGATTAGAAAACGTTACCTATGATCCTTCTCTTCAAAACCCACTGAAAAACGCCAATTCCCGAGCTCCCAAATGATTTTTTTTGACTTATGAAATCAACCCTCAGATTTTTGGAATAAAAACACAGGGATCTCGCACCTGCGGTAATGATCACCGCACCTGCGGTACCGCACCTGCAGAAAAAGCATCGCAAGTGCGAAATTCACTTAAGTCCACTGGGGCGGCACCTACGGTCGTTTGGTCGCGCCTGCGGTTCCGCACCTGCGGAACCCAGGTCGCACCTGCGACCACTGGTCAATTCCCTTACAATCGCACCTGCGATCAGCCATATCGCGACTACGTGTATGCACTTGCGGGAAAACCTTCACAGGTGCGAAAACACTAGAAGAAGGTCTGGTTCAGCAAGTTGATAAGTTCCAACTTCTCCCGTTAAGAATCTGAAACAAACCCGAGGGTCCCCGGGACCTCAACCAAAACCACCAACCGACCCTAATACCTTATTCGAACTAGGTCGAGCCTTAAGAACACGTCTCATAACATCAAAATCATCGATTATGGATAGATTCAAGCCTAGGAACTTAGGAAAATTCTAGAATTCACATCCGACGCCGAAATACGTCTAAACTCATCCGAACGACCTCAAATGTTGCACACAGGTCATAAACGATATTACGGACCTGCTGTTGCTCCCGAAAATCCATTCCGAATCCGATATTAGAATCTCACCTATCGGCCGAATTCGCCGAAAATCTAATTTTTGCCAATTCAAGCCTAAATCCACAATCAACCTCGAAAACACATTCCAAGTACGCTCCTAACCCCGAAATCACCCAACGGAGTTAACGGAGTCGACAGAATCCCATTCCTGATCCGTCTTCACATAGCTCTAGCTATGGCCAGATTTCTAAAGCTAAGATCCACATTTATGGACTATGTGTCCAAAATCACCCTGGCTTTCATCACTCAACGCATCGACAGGTTCCAATAACATATTTAGACATGGGAGAAACGGTAAATAGGGGATCGGGGCGTTGATTCTTATAAAGACCGTCCGGGTCGTTACAAATACATAAGAGTCGAGAACAAAAATAATGTCCTTTTGGACAAAAAGAACCTTAATAGGTGGTAAAAAAAGTTAAAAAAATATATATAACACACTAATTCTGTGCGCTATACCTTAACGGTAACTTTTGCCGTTAAGGTATAACGCACAAAATTAGTGCGTTATACCTCTGACTTTCTGACTGCCCCAGTATAGCGCAGCCCTTTTGTGCGCTATACATATAGCATTTTCTTTTTCCGCGCTATACCCTTTATTTAATCCTCTTCGTCTTCCCCAACCCCACCAGATCGTCTTCTCCCCCATTTTTTTACTTCTCCCTATCTGGTCCCCCCCTGCCGTTAGAGTAAAAAAAAAAAATTTTGGGTCCCCCCTGTCACACAAAAGGTGTAGAACGTAGGTCCCATTTTGGAGTATAGCATCGTATTATTGTGGGTTCATTCTTTCGGAGTCAAATTTTCAACCAATTTGCTTTCCAAAAACATTAAATCGAGGTATTTCGCTTTATTTTATGTTGAAACGTTTATAATAATGCATATTAGTTGATTTCAATGTGTTCTATTTCGTTTTGTGTTTTATTTGCGAAACTAGTATGTTACATTTATCCGGACTTTTCCTCTCGAATCTGACTCCGAAACAATCGTATCTAGACATAATCGACTCAATAATATCAATTATCACTCAACAATTCAATTTCAATGCCTAATTATAGATTTCCCAACATTCTTCCAAAAATTCCGAAATTCGACCCCGGGTCCACTTGGTCGAAACACGAGGTTGAGACCAAAACCCGATCACCCATTCCCCCACGAGCCCGAATATACAATTTGTTTTGAAATCCGACCCCAAAACTAGGTCAAATTCCCAAAAATTCAAAAAACCCTAACTCTACCCAAAAAACCCAATTTTCTTCCTTTAATTCCATGATTTTAGGCCTAGAATCTAATAAATGTTGATGAAAATGGAAGAAAAAAAGTTAAATATCACTTACCTAAGAGATTATGGTGAGGAAATGCTTCAAAAATCGCCTAAGAGCTTTGGATAAGAAGGGGTTTATGAAAAAAATGGTGCAATCCTGTGTAAGTGTTCTGTTTTGGTTTTTAAAATAGCCGGGCAATTTAAAGTAGTGCNACACTAGTGCATTTGCACAGTGTGTTTTGCTGCCCAGCCCCAGCCCCCTGCTAACCCTATGCGTTCGCACCTGGTTGGGTGCGTTCGCACAACACTACCCAACCCCCTCCCCAGGTTACCCTGTGCGTTCGCATGAGTTCTCGTGCGTTCGCACAGAACAATTTGACCTTGGCCCCCTGACCTCTATAACCCTGTGCGTTCGCACCCCTTTGAGTGCGTTCGCATAGGGTAAATCCCTGGACACCAGATGACAGCAATTACACCAGATTTTCTAAGGCTTTATGCACTCTAACGCCTACCTGAAACTCACCCAAGCCCTCGGGCCTCAAAACTAAACACACACGTGACCTCATAGACATCCTATGGACTTATTCAAGTAATAAAAACACCAAAATAACATCATAAACACCGAATTAAGCCTCAAAATCAATGAAATTCCTTTAAACTTCTAATTTTCCATTTTCGATCCGAATCACGTCAAACTAAGTCTGTTTCTCACCAAATTTCACAGATAACACATATAAGACATATTGAACCTGTTCTGGGTTCCAAAACTATAATACGGGCTTGGTTTCACAGGTTTCACATCAAATCTCATTTTCAAAAACCTTTATATTTTTCAGAAAATAATTTTCTTCAAAAATTCATTTCTCGGACTTGGCACCTCGGAATTCGATTCGGGGAATATGCCCAAGTCCCATATTTTCCTACGGACCCTATGGGACCGTCAAATCATGGGTCCCGGTCCATTTACCAAAAATATTGACCAAAGTCAACTTTATTCAAATTTCAACACAAAAATATCATTTTTATCAATTTTTCACATAACGTCTTCCCGGCTATAAGCTCGGGCTACGCATGCAAATCAAGGTGAGATATAAGGAGGTTTTTACGGCCTCGGAACACAGATGTAGCTAAAATTACCCGGGATGACCTTTTGGGTCATCATTGTTAGCTCCTTTAGGTGATATTGGACTTAGAAGCGCGTCCGGAATATTATTTGGAGGTCCTTAGTAGAATTAGGCTTGAATTGGCGAAAGCTAGAATTTTGACAAATTTGCCTACATTGGAAACATTGATATAGGGGTCGGATTTGATTTTCGGGAATTGGAGTAGGTTTTTGGTGTCATTTATGATTTGAGTGCAAAATTTTATGTCAATCGGACGTGGTTTGATAGGTTTTGGCGTCGTTTGTGGAATTTGAAAGTTTAGAAGTTCTTTAGGGTTGAATCTGGTATAATACATGTTTTTGATGTTATTTGGGTGATTCGAGGGTTCGACTAAGTTTGTATTGGGTTATATGACTTGTTGGTATGTTTGGTTGAGGTCCTCGGGGCCTCGGGTGTGTTTTGGAGGCTTAAGATTGAGATGGGGACTTAGGTAATTGCTGTGTTTCTGGTGTTCTGGTGTTTTGCACCAACGGTAGGGACTCCGCAGGTGCGTACCCGCAGAATAGAGGAGAAGGCCGCCGATGTAGGCAAGGCCAGGCAGGGTAGGAGGAGGAGGTGCGAGAAAGGGAGCGGATCTGTCAGCCCACTTCTCGTTTCTATGCTCTCCCTGCTAGACCAGATGCCATTGCTTCAGATGTTGTGATTACAAGTATTTTATCAGTTTGCCACAGAGATGCCTCTGTATTATTTGACCATGGTTTCGCTTATTCATATGTGTCCTCGTATTTTGCTCATTATCTAGATATGGCGCGTGAGTCTCTAGTTTCATCTGTTCATGTATCTACTCCAGTGGGCGATACTATTATTGTGAACTGTGTATATCGGTCATGTGTGGTGAATACTAGGAGTCTAGAGACCAGAGTAGAATTTTTGTTGCTTAGTATGGTCAATTTTGACGTGATTATAGGTATGGATTGGTTGTCTCTGTGTCATGTTGTTCTAGATTGTCATGCTAAGACCGTGACATTGGCGATGCCGGGGTTGCCGGGGGTTCAGTGGAGTGGCTCTATAGACTATGTTCCCCGTAGAGTGATTTCATACTTGAAGGCTCAACGGATGGTTGAGAAGGGTTGTCTATCTTATTTGTCCTTTGTGGAGGATGTTTGTGCAGAGGCCCCTGCTATTGATTCCGTTCTGGTGGTGCAAGATTTTTCGGATGTGTTTCCTGCAGACCTGTCGGGCTTGCTGCCTGATAGGGATATTGACTTCAGTATTGATTTGGTGCCGGGAACTCAGCCCATTTCTATTCCACCATACTGTATAGCACCGGCGGAGTGGAATGAGTTGAAGGAACAACTTCAAGAACTCCTTGATAAGGGGTTTATTCGGCCCAGTGTGTCACCTTGGGGTGCACTAGTTCTATTTGTGAAGAAGAAGGATGGTACTATGAGAATGTGCATTGGTTACAGGCAGTTGGACAAGGTCACAATCAAGAACAAGTATCATTTTCCACGTATTGATGATCTATTTGACCAGCTTCATGGAGCGAGGGTGTTTTCCAAGATTTATTTGAGGTCAGGGTATCACCAGCTGAAGATTCGGGACTCAGATATTGTTAAGATAGCTTTCAGGACCCGATATGGCCATTATGAGTTCCTTGTGATGTCTTTTGGGTTGACTAACGTCCCAGCAACGTTCATGCATCTGATGAACGGTGTATTTCAACTTTATATTGACTCGTTCATAATTTTATTCATTGATGACATTGTGGTGTACTCTCGTAGCCAAGAGGAGCATGCCCAGCATCTGAGGATTGTGTTACAGCGGTTGAGGGAGGAGAAGCTTTATGCAAAATTCTCCAAGTGTGAGTTTTGTCTCAGTTTAGTGGCGTTCCTAGGGCACGTGGTGTCCAGTGAGGGTATTTAGGTGGATCCGAAGAAGATGGAGGCGGTTCAGAGTTGGTCCAGACCATCCTCAGCCACAGATATTTGGAGTTTTCTTGGTTTGGCTCCTTATTACGGTCGTTTTGTGGAGGGTTTCTCATCTATTGCATCGCCCTTAACCAAATTGACCCAAAAGGGTTCTCCTTTTAGGTGGTCGGATAAGTGTGAGGAGAGCTTTCAGAAGCTCAAGACTTCTTTGACCACGGCTCTAGTTCTAGTTCTACCATCGGATTCTGGTTCTTACACAATGTATTGTGATCCTTCACGGATCGGTATTCGGTGTGTTCTAATGCAGGAGGGTAGAGTGATTTCTTATGCCTCACGCTAATTGAAGACCCATGAAAATAAGTATCCTAACCATGACCTTGAGTCAGTAGCTATTGTTCATACCTTTAAGATTTGGATGCACTATTTGTACAGGGTTCATTATGAGATTTACGCTGATCACCGGAGTTTGCAGCATTTGTTCAAATACAAGAATCTTAACTTGCGTCAACGTAGGTGGTTGAATCTTCTTAAGGACTATGATATCACCATTTTTTACCATCCCGGGAAGGCCAATATGGTGGCCGATGCCTTGAATCGCGGGTGGAAAGTTTGGGGAGCTTAGCATATCTTCTAACAGTAGAGAGGCCATTGGCGTTGGATGTTCAGGCCTTAGCTAGCCAGTTTTTCAAATTGGATATTTCCGAGCCGAGCCGAGTATTGGCTTGTGTGGTCTCTCGGTCTTCTCTTTATGATCATATCAGGGAGCGTCAGTATGATGACTCCCATTTGCTTATCCTTAAGGACACGGTCCAACATGGTGATGCTAAGGAGGTCACTATCAGGGAGGATGGTGCATTTAGGATGCAGAGCAGGCTATGTGTGCCCAATGTAGATGGTTTCCGTGAGCTGATTCTCCAGAAGGCTCACAGTTCACGATATTCTATTCATCCGAGTGCCATAAAAATGTATCAGGACTTGAGACAACATTATTGGTGGAGGAGAATGAAGAAGGAGATAGTGGAGTATGTAGCTCGGTGCCTAAATTTCAGCAGGTGAAGTATGAGCATCAACGACCAGGTGGATTGCTTTAGAAGTTAGAGATTTCAGAAGGGAAGTGGGAGCGGATCACTATGGATTTCATTGTTGGACTCCCATAGACTCAACGGAGGTTTGATGCAGTTTGGGTGATTGTGGATAGGCTGACCAAGTGAGCTCATTTTATTTATGTGATGACTACCTATTCTTCCGAGCAGCTGGCTCGAGTGCATATCCACGAGATCGTCAGGCTTCATGGAGTACCAATATCCATCGTCTCTGACCGCGGTATGCAGTTTACATCACGGTTCTAAAGGTTCGTACAGCATGAGTTGGGTACTCGAGTGGAGTTGAGCACAATATTTCACCCTTAGACGGACGGACAGTCCAAGCACACTATTTAGATATTAGAGGATATGTTTTGTGCATGTGTGATGGAGTTTAGGGGTTCGTAGGATCAGTTCTTGCCTCTAGCGGTGTTTTCTTACAACAACAGTTATCAGTTGAGCATCCAGATGGCACCGTATGAGGCTCTGTATGGTAGGCGGTGTAGGTCTCCAGTGGGTTGGTTCGAACCGGGCGAGGCTGGATTATTGGGTGCAGACTTGGTTTAGGATGCTCTGGAGAAGGTTAAGGTAATTCAGGATAGGCTACGCACAACCCAGTCTAGACAGAAGAGTTATGCGGATCGGAAGGTCTGGGATGTTGCATTCATGGTTGGAGAGCGGGTCTTGCTCTGGGTTTCACCTATGAAGGACGTTATGAGGTTCGAAAAGAAGGGAAAGCTAAGCTCAAGGTTCATTGGTCCCTTTGAGGTGTTGCCGCGAGTTGGGGAGGTTTCTTATGAGCTTGCCTTACCTCCGAGTCTAACGGGAGTTCACCCAATATTCCATGTTTCTATGCTCCAGAAGTTTCACGACGATCCATCCCACGTGTTGGATTTCAGCTCAGTCTAATTGGACAAGGATCTATCTTATGTTAAGAAGCCAATGGCTATTTTGGACAGGCAGTTTCGGAAGCTGAGGTCAAAAAACATTGCTTCTGTGAAGGTTCAGTGAAGGGGTCAGTCGGTCGAGGAAGCGATTTGAGATACCGAGCATGATATGCGCAACAGTTATCCTCATTTTTTCACCACTTCAGGTATGTCTCTATACTCGTTCGAGGACGAACATTTATTTAAGAGGGGGAAGATGTGACGACCCGACCGGTCGTCTCGAGAGTTGTAGCCCCGTTTTCCTATTTTTCTGCTTCTGTTGTGTTCTACAGCTGTTATATGACTTACCGAAGTGGTTGGTTCGGGTCTGGAGCGATGTCATAGTGAGTTGAGACATTTAGTCTCTTAATTGGAAGCTTAAGTTGGAAAAGTCGACTAGATCTCGACTTATGTGTAAACAGCCTCTGATTTGAATTTCAATGGTTCTGTTATCTCTGTTAGGTGAATTTGAACTTAGGAGCGCATCCGAAATGTGATTTGGAGGTTCGTAGTAGAATTAGGCTTGAGTTGGCGAAAGTTGAAATTTTGGCAAATTTGTCTGACAATGAAAATTTTGATATCGGGGTCGGATTTGATTTCCGGGAATTTGAGTAGGTTCGTGATGTTATTTATGACTTGAGTGCAAAATTTGAGGTCAATCGAACGTGGTTTGATAGGTTTCTGCGTCGTTTGTGGAATTTGGAAGTTTAGAAGTTCTTTAGGCTTTAATCCGGGTGTAATCCGTGTTTTTGATGTTGTTTGGGTGGTTCGAGGGTTCGACCAAATTCATATTGGGTTATTTGACTTGTTGGTATGTTTGGTTGAGGTCCCAGGGGCCTCGGGTGTGTTTCGGAGGCTTAACACATTGAAATGGGGACTTAGGCAATTGTTGAGTTTCTAGTGTTCTGATGTTCCGCACCTGCAGTGGGGAGAACGCAAGTGCGGACCCGCAAAAGTGAGGAGTAGGCTGCCGATACGGGCTAGGCCTGGCAGGGCAGAAGGCGCAGGTGCGAGAAAGAAAGAGCCCGCAGATGCGAAAAGGGAAAACTTAGTGATTTCCGTAGAAGCAAATGAGGGTCCGCAAAAGCGATTCCGTAGGTGCGAGACCTGGAGCGCAAATGCAAGCCCAGTGGTTTAAGTGAATTCCGTAGGTGCAGATAATTTTGCGCAGGAGTGATTCCGCAGGTGCGGAAATAAGGCCGCAGGAGTTAAAGGCATGGGCAGAACATATAAATATGGGACTTCGAGATATTTCACCATTTTCACTATTTTGAACTTGGATTTTCAGGAGGATTTTGAAGTGATTATTGAGGTAAGCTCCTTGTGTCTATTTATCTTTGATAATGATGTTTCTCCACTAATTTTTCACCTAATTGGTGAGATTTTGAAGTGAAATTTGGGGGTTTAGGGCTTAATAATTGGAGAGTGAATTTTGGAGATTTGGATGACCAAATATTATCAGATTTTTCTAAATTTAGTATGGTTAGACTCGTGAGTGAATGTTTTGTGACTTTTGTTGGATTTCGAGACGTGGGCTCGGGTTGAGCCTATTTCGGATTTTGGCTTATAATTTAGTGTTTTTTCTTATGGAATTGATTCCTTTAGCCCATATTAATTATATCATACTGCTTGTGGCTAGATTACGGGTATTTGGAGACTAATTCGAGGGGCAAAGGCATTTCAGAGTAGGATTTTGCATAGTTTGAGGTAAGTAACAGTATTAAATTTAGTCCCGAGGGAATGAAACCCCGAAATTTGGTATGATGTGATTATTTGGAGGTGACGCACATGCTAGGTGACGGGCGTGTGGGCGTGCACCGTGGGGGATTGTGACTTGGTCCATCCCGTAAGACTGTAAAGTCGAATAGGCTATTGTTGATTACATGTTCCTTCTGTATTCTAGAAATTTGACTGCCATTCATGTTAGAAACCATGCTTAGGCCATATGATATCACTGCTGGGACCCGCAGCGGTCGTGTACTTGTTGAATTGACTGCTAATTATTGTCTTGTACTCAGTCACAGTCTTACTTGTATGTCATATCTATGTTTCCTCTTATTTTCTTGTTGATACCTGTTATTATCTCTCTTGGGATGATTTGTATGATTTCTGTGAGCCCCATAGGCTGGAGAGGTTAGTGATTGAGATAGGGCCTGAGTGCCGAGCTGTGAGCTATGTGAGTGTATATAGATCGGGTTGCACGCTGCAACGATCCTGAGGGCTGAATGTATATGGATCGGGTTGCACGCCGCAATGAGCCTTATGGCTATTTATGGATCGTGGATCGGGTTGCACCCTACAACGAGACTTATGGCTACTTATATGATTGGATCGGGATGCGCGTCGCAGCGATATAGCGCTTGTGCTGAAGGATCCCCTTCGGAGTTTGTACACCTCCAGTGAGCGCAGATACCTATTGAGTGTGTGTGTTGAGGTCTGAGAGCTGAGTATTGAGTTATTGAGAGCTTGAGTGGCTGTTACCCTGAGAGGTTGCATTTGTCTTCCTTTGTTGCTGCACTTAGCTGATTTATGTTACCATTCCGAACTTCTGGAAAATATTATATCTGGTTTACCTGAACTTAGTAAATATGCAGCTGACTTGACCTATATTGCTGAAATTTATTCATGTCTACTTTCATTGTTGAAATCACTTAAATGAATTGTATTTGTGTAGCTCGTCACTGCTTCTCAGTTCCTTATTTATTATTGTTACTTACTGAGTTGGTTGTACGTATGCTACATCCTGCACTTCATGTGCAGATCTAGGTGTATCCGGTCACGGAGGGCGTTGATCTCATGCGTGGTTGAGTATCGGAGATTTACGAGGTGGTTGCCGGCGTTCGCATTCCTTGTCTCTCCTTCTTTGCCATCTTTTTTTCTGTATTAACATTTAGACACAGACTCTAGACGATGTTTCTTAGACTGGTTGTTTAGATGCTCATGACTTGGTGACACCTCGATATTTGGGGCTACTTTTCCGCATTGAATTTTGAGTTTAAATCCTATTTTTATGAAAACTATATCATATAAAAGCTTTTCGGTTTATCTTTTGTGAAATAATTGAAGTATTTTGAAAATCGGATTACTTAGTATCATCAATAGGCGCCATCATGACAGGGAGAGTGTTGGGTCATGACACTCTCATGCTTATAAGAAAGTAAGGAAAACGGTCAGGAGACCCACTGGATTAAAATATCAGGAGTTTCCTGTCACCTATTTTGGATGCCCCATCTATACTAGGAGGAAAAGGATCGCTCATTTTGCTGATATTACTTCTAAGATTCTAAAGAAGATATGGTCTGGCAGGGCAGACTTCTCTCCCCTGGAGGCAGAGCAGTGATCATCCAGCAGGTCCTACAATCTTAGACTCTGCATCTATTGGCGGCTATCTCTCCTCCAAAAACTATTTTGAACCAAATTGAAAAATACTTAGCCAAATTTGTTTGGGGGGCAAACAGAAGTTAAGAACAAGTATCACTGGAACTCATGGAGTAAAGTTTGCTTTCCTAAATATGAACAGGAGCTTGGATTCAAATCACTCTTAGACATTCAAAAATACTTTATTATTAATAAGGTGGTGGATGTTTAGGACTAATCAAAGTCTTTGGTGTTTCATTATCAAAGCCAAGCACTGCTTCAGAACTAATGTCATTGTTAGAAGTTGGAGCTCAGGTCAATCACAGAGATGGAAAGTACTTCTACAGTGTAGAAATATTTTTGAACCTCATATGGTTTGGAAAGTTAATAGTGGATCCCTTTATTCTGGTGGGATAACTGGAAAGGACTGTGTCATCTTGCTATGTTATTGCAATAAGGTACTAAACCTGGTAACTCACATGTGAAGGATTCATTCAGGGCAGTAGCTGGAATATTTAACAAGATTTTGGATGTAGTCCCACCAAATCTAAATAATCATATTAAGCATATTCTTATATCCAGAAATGATGCTCCTGATAAATGCTTTTGGAATCTGACGACTGGTGGTAATTTTACATGTTCCTCTGCTAGAGAGCTCATTAGACAGAAGAAAAGTAAGAATGACAATTTAATCGTATTAACTATGACTTGTCATGGAGAGAAATTTATGTTTTTGCATATCAATATTCGCCTATGATATACAGTGTTCCAGTGTTCCAGTCTACTGGAATAATCCAAGAACGTTTAAGCCCATAATAAATACAGATACAATTTCTTTATGGAAAGAGAAAAAGTCAGGAGCTGGGGGCCATTATCACAAAGGACGGAACTATGATTCTTGCATTCTCGGAGAAGTTGGAATATTGTAGTAACAACATGGCAGAGATACATGCAACTTTGATAGGATTGAACTATTGTTCAACTTCGGATCTTGATAATATCATACAAGAGATAGACTCTAAAATAATTGTTGATATGATCAATGGAGTACACAAGCTATCTTGGAAACTTCAGCACTGAATTGAAAAATACAATAATGTTTAAGAAAAGTTGAGGGCATTATAATTCACTGCTTCAGGGAAGCGAATTGAGTTGCAAAATACTATCTAAGGAAGGATCCATTGCTGGACATACTGGAGTATATCTGGACATACGAAGCCTACCTACAACGGCAAAGGGTGCTTTCAGACTAGACAAAATGGGACTCGCAAACTTCAGAATAAGAAAAGAGTGAACAAATGATGAATCTCTAACCATATGATCAGATTCAAAATTTGTTCACTGTCAATTCCTTTGAAAGCTTCCATTGTTAATGAGTAAATCCCTCAATTTTCTTTCTTCTTTTCATCCTTGTAAAGGAGTGATTATGCCATTCCTCACTTTCTGGAAGGTTGCTATGTAATTTCCTCTTGGTGAAAGTTTTGCGCAGCCAATAAAATATTCATTTTAAAAAAAGATTAAGCAGGACATAGTGTTGCTTCAGCTTACTGAGGATATGACCCTCGATAGGAAAGTGTGGAGGTTGAAAATTAGGATTTTAGGTTGATAGGTAGTTGAGAGTTTCTCCTAATAGTACCAATAATATTAGTATTATATTTACATTTTCGTGTTCCTAGATCTTTGTTATTCCATATTGTGTCATTTTTACCGGTATTATTAGTAGTAGTCTTGTATTTATTATTTTTAGATCTTTGTTATTACATAGAGTGTCTTTGTTTTTTCTTGTGTTGTTATTGTTGGTTGCTTCCTGTTTAGTATTTCTTAACCTGATGGTCTATCTGAAACAACCTTTCTACATTCACAAGTTATGGTTGTAGGGGTAAGGTAGGCGTATACCCCCAGACCCCTAGTGTGATATTACATTGGGTTTGTTGTTGTTGTAAATTAGATGATAAATTGAAGAATTTACTTTTTAGTCCTTTACAAATTAATTTTTAATTAATAGTAAAATAGAACACCGCGGAATGAGAGGGAATCTAGAGAATATGTGATTGTATTGTCGAAGAGTAAATCGAGAGAATATGTGATTGTATTGCCCGAGAGGATTAAGCATTGTCGGGAGCATTGTAAGACTTTAGTTTGATCCTTATTTACTTCGCTTTCTGCTTCTCTTTTCTTTCCCCATAGGACAATCTCATTTCGATCCATTGATTTGTGCGGCACGTATATAAGATTTTTTTTATTGCATTAAGAAATGTAATTTTAGGTATAAGATTCTGCTTATATAATTGTAAAACACACTTAATTTCACTACTTTAAGTAATAATTAGCCATAATGATGTTATTTGCATTCTAGAGTATTCCTCCAAATTAAAGTTAAGAGACATTGCTTCCATTTCAAATTATAGTACAAAGTTTCCCTACTACTAAAATAAAAATTAAAAACTAACTACAGTCGGTTCAAACACAACCCTTAGAAAAGAGTCGCGTCACAAAGAAAAATCAAGGGGAATTTAATACACTACTTATCAAAATAAAATCTTTTTGTCTTTTCCTTCTGACTTAAATCCCTCAAGAAACCTGTCGAATAATATCCATCGTCAGGAAAAAGCAAAAATTTTAAACATTTTATGGATTTTCAATATTTTTCTATCAAACTACTACAACTAACAAAAAAAAACTAACCAAATTAATATACATACAACATACATACAAACATATCGCCCACCATACACTTTAAGTTGTGGCATGTCCCCATAACACATAATTAAAAAGGACAAAGTAGAGAAAACTTTCCTAAATCTGTAGTTGGGGTCTGAATCAAAGTTGGGTGATAGTAGCCTATATTATGTGATGTAGATGCTATTTATTCTCTAAGTTAACCATACTTTATTGATGTTTTAAGTACAAAATGATAACAAAATGTTCTAATTATAGTTTTTATGCTTTGCATGAGCTACTCCGAGATAGGAGGATGATATAGAGTGTTTTGGGGTCGAATATGTAGATACAATGACAACCGAGAAACGCCCGGATGAAAATGAGCAAGAAAAAGAACAAAGAAAAACTGGGCAAAAATTCCACCACGACCGCGGTCGGGCCGCGGCTGCAACGCGGTAGAAAAAGATGCAAAACATAATTGCTTAAAACGACCGCGATTGGCCCCCGACTGCGGTCGATCTGGAGAAGGCCAAGAGAGTCTAGGGGCTAAAGTGTAAAACGTGGGCAACTTATCCTAACCCTATATAAACTCAACAAAATCGCCCAAGTAAAGGTTAAGCTTATTTTTAGACTCAATTAGAGGCAAGAACAAGTGTGAGAAGATCAAGACACCATTAGAGTTTTTCATTCTTCTTTCTTTTATCATTATTGTGTGAATCATGACTTATTTTATGGCTTTATTTAGTTTTATCATGAATAGCTAAATATTTAGTCTAAGATTTTGATGGAGCCTATTAAAGGATGAAATTCTTGCTATGTTAATATAGATTTGCCAAGTTTAATCTCTATTTGTTCAACTACGTTCTTGTTGTAGCTAATTGAAAGGATCCTCAATTAGCTGTGCCTATTTAGTATGTATTACTCGGGAGAAAGTGCATATTTAGGTAGTTGTTGAACAACATCACTCCCGACGTATGTGAGGAATCTATAACAAAGGGTTTAAAGGTGGTATTAGGGATAACGAAACCTTGGGTGCGATCTAAGTGAGATGTAATAAAATCCAGCTAGCATAACTCGGGAGAGTATGTCTAGTAAATTGTTGTAATTACTCGGGAGAGATTTACGGTAGTAAGGGTGCTCATGATCGATAGAGACGATTAGGCAAATTTATACGAAACATAGCAGGAAGGGATTCCATCAATAGGGGAAATCATAACCTTAGATCATTCTCATTATTGTTTACAACCCATTTTAGTTAGCTCTAGTTAATATAATTTCATTAAGTAATAGTTAGTAGAAAAACAACCAATTGTTATCTAAAATATTTTGGAAGTTGATTACGTGGAATTGAGTGAGTCTTTACTTGTAATTGGTAGGTTAATTCCCCGTTTCATTTGACTTTGGGCTTATTACTCGGTATATATTAAAAACCACCGCTTACTCCTTTTTATAAGGCATAGTTGGGCGTGATCAAATTTTGGCGCCGTTGTCGGGGAGTTAATGGTGCTATCAATTACAGTTGAAAGAAGTGCAAAAATTCTTAGTGTAGTCAATTTTCTTCACTTACAATCAATACATTGAAATTTTAACGTTTGCAAACTTGGTTTTTACAGGTGCATGCCTAGAAACTCATCGAGAACTGGTGAAGTGTTTGAAGCATTATCAGATCTCGAGAAAGTTTTCAAGGCCTTGAATCGGGCCAACTGGAAAAGAAAAAAACAAAACTCAACTGAACAACTTGAACCAGACATGGCAGAGCTGGTGAATAACAGAAACGATGGGGATAACGTGGAGGAACCAAATGCGCAGGTAGTGGAGCCTTTTGTGCTAGAGGCTACTTTATATGATTGGGCACAACCCACAGCAGACAACTTGGCCACAACGATTGTAGTCCCGTAGATACAGGCAGCTTCATTCCAAATCAGAAACAATATGCTGCATTTGTTGCAAAATAAGGGACTATTCTCGGGGTCATACATTGAAGATCCCCAACAGCACTTGAAGAATTTTCTATCAATCTGCCAAAAACAAAGACAGCACAACGTGACTCCGGAAGCAATAAAGTTGTTGTTGTTTCCATTCTCTGTGACAGGAGCAGCCCAGACTTGGCTAAATTCACTCCCCATAATTCCATTACTACTTGGAAGGAGTTGGTCAAGCAATTTGTGAACAAATTTCATTCCCCCAACAAGATTTCTCAACAAATTGATGAACTAATGAGCTTCAGACAGAAACCAACAGAAACATTGCAAGAGATGTGGGAAAGATTTAAAGGGCTGTTGGTTGCATGTCCACACCATGGTATTCCTGAGAAGATTTTGGGGTAGATATTTTACATGGTCTGGTAGATAGTGTGAAAACTAATGTTAATGCTTCAGCTGGTGGAGCATTCCTGAGTAAAAAGTTCAGAGATAGCAAGATCTTGCTCGACAAGATGGCCCAGAACTCAGGATGGACAAACAGAAATGCGCCCATCACTCCTGTGGTCCACTCAGTGGCATTAGATCCAGCTAACTCTCTTGCTGAAAATATGGCCACATTAATGACACAAATGAGCATCCTCACCAAAAAGGTGGAAAAGTCAGGTCAGAAACAGCAGGTGCGCATAGTTTATACAACCAATGGGGGCTTATGTATATCTTGCATTAGTCAGCCATTTGGTAGCCAGTGGAGTGCCGAGGGGGATCACCAACACTATCCTGAGAACATGAATTATGTGTCCAACTATGGGGGTCAAAGACCAGGTGGTCAGAATTGGGGGAAGTAGAATCAGCAATACGGGCCAGCCCACAGCAGCATAATAACGGTAACATGGGGGCCATGCGACCACAGGGTAATATGGTGACTTACCAAAGGCCCCAGGGATATAACAACCAGAATCAGCAGCAGCGGTATCATCCACCTCAACATCAACATAATGGGAGATAGGAAGACGAGTTTGCTAGGATCGAGCTAATGATGTAGCAGGTGATTGGGTCTAATGCAAAAATAAGTGAAAGAGTAGATTCACACGAGTCAACTATAAAAAATATTGAGGTCCAAATGGGTCAGATTTTGATGTCTCTGAATAATCTTCATCACGGGACATTACCTGCATACACTCAGTATATCCAAAAGATCATGGCCCGAAGCAGCTGATGGCAGTGAGTCCACGTAATGGTAGAGACCTGGACTTGGAGCTAGAGAGGGCGCAAGAAAGCATACATGCTGAGACACTTGTGCCAGTGCCCATTGAGCTAGATGACTCAGTAGGATTGACTGAGGTGACAGTGTAGCATGCATATGAAGATGCCAACAAACAGAATGGGGCTGAGAAAGAAGGTAAGAAATCATAGGAACCGGTATTGGAGGCAGCGCCTGAAAAAGAGAAAGCCCAAATCACAGGGAAGAAGTGACCTCCAGCACCATTCCCATAAAGGCTGGCCAACTATAAAAAAGATGAGCAATACAAGAAGTTCTTGGACATGTTGAAACAAATTCATGTAAATATTCCATTGATTGATTCTTTAAAGGAAATGCTTGGTTATGCAAAAATGATGAAGGACTTGATGTCCCGCAAGTTCGACTTCCAAGACCTAGCCACAGTGACTCTAACTCAGACCTACATTGCTGTTGTAACAAGACCCGTTGCTGAAAAGTTGTCTGACCCAGGGAGTTTCACAATTCCTTGCACCAAGGGAACTTTGCTTTTACCAAGGCACTATGTGATTTGGGGGGTAAGCATAAATCTTATGCCCCGATCTATCTATAAAAAGCTTGGGATTGGAAGAGCTAGACCCACATCTATGTTTTTGCAGCTGGCTGACAGAACTGTAAAGTGGCCCTCAGGTATTCTTGATGACGTGTTGGTGCAGGTAGGGAAATTTGTGTTCCCTGCAGATTTTGTAATTCTAGACTGTAGGGTGGATGAAGAAATTCCCATAATTTTGGGAAGGACATTCTTGGCCATGGGGCGAGCTCTAATTGACTGCGAAACTGGAGAGCTCAAGATGAGGTTAAATGATGAGGAGATAACATTCAACATGCAAAATTATATGAGGCGACCAAGTGAATTCTCTAATTGTTCTTTAATAGATGTCGTGGACGTAATCCAGGAAGAGGATGATGAGACCTTGAACATTGAGGATCCTCTAGCTGCATGTCTTATGAATTTAGATGAGGTGAATGGTGAAGAATTGGCGGAATGGGTGCTTGCTCTTGAGGGCAACGATTTTTGGAAGAGACCACTCGAATTCGTGCCCCTGCCCCTAGAGAAAAGGGAAACTCCTCCAGCCAGGCCATCCATAGAAGAACCACCAAAGCTGGAGTTGAAGCCACTGCCCGTCCATATCAGTTATGCATTCTTAGGACCTAGCTTCACATTACCTGTTATTATCTCATCTAGTTTGTTAGATGTGCAGGCAAAACAGCTTTTGCAGGTACAGACAGAGTGCAAGACTGCTATCGGGTGGACCATGACAGATATTAAGGGGATCAACCCGCATTTTGTATGCATAACATTCCGCTGGAAGATGGGTACAAAACTTCCAGAGAACAGCAAAGAAGGTTGAACCCCAATATGAAGGAAGTGGAGAAGAAAGAAATCAGTAACTGGTTAGATGCGGGAATCATCTTCTCCATCTCTAAAAGCAACTGGGTTAGCCCAGTGCAATGTGTTCTCAAGAAGGGTGGAATGACGGTGGTGAAAAATGAAAAAAATGAATTGATTTCTACACGAACCGTCACAGGTTGGAGAATTCCTATGGATTACAGGAAAATCAACTTAGCCACCCAGAAAGACCATTTCCCATTTCCCTTCATTGATCAGATGCTTAAAAGACTGGAAGGAAGGCCCCACTTCTATTTTCTGGATGGGTACTCAGGGTACAATCAGATCTCCATTGCACCAGAGGAAAGAGAGAAGACTTCATTCACATGCCCTTATGGGATTTTTGCCTTTCGGAGGATGCCCTTTGGCCAATGCAACGCACCGGCCACATTCCAAAGGTGCATGATGGCCATATTCACAGACATGGTAGAAGACATAATGGAGGTGTTCATGTATGATTTCTCAGTAGTGGGAAATTCATTCGATGAGTGCCTTAAGAATTTGACCAGAGTGTTGAAAAGGTGCATCGAGACTAACCTGGTACTTAATTGGTAAAAGTGTCATTTCATGGTACAATAAGGTATAGTCATGGGACACTTGGTATCAAGCAATGGAATTGAGGTAGATCGTGCAAAAGTTGATGTGATAGCAAAGCTTCCACCACCCACATCCGTCAAAGCAATCAGGAGCTTCCTCGGGCATGTCAGATTCTACCGGAGATTCTTAAAAGACTTCTCAAAAATTGCTAACCCTCTGTGTAAGTTGTTAGAATAAGATCACCCTTTCGTGTTTTCTGATGATTGCAGGTAGCATTCGAAGAATTGAAGAAAAGACTTGTTACAGTACCTATCATTGTTGCCCCCGACTGGGAGAAACTATTCGAGCTAATGTGTGACGCAAGTGACTATGCAGTGGGAGCAGTGGTAGGATAGCGAATGACAAAATAATGTTCTCAATTTACTACGCAAGTAGAACGTTGAGTGGAGCCCAGCGGAACTACACTGTGACTGAAAAAGAGATGCTGGATGTAGTGTTCGCGTTGGACAAGTTCAGATCGTACATGATTGGCTCAAAGGTAACTATATACTGATCATACTGCTCAAAAGTACCTGATCGAAAAGAAAGAGTCCAAACCGCCCCTGATTCGTTGGGTGCTGCTGCTGCAAGAGTTCGACTTGGAAATTCATGACCGTAAAGGCATGGAAAATCAAGTCATTGATCACTTATCGCGATTGGAAGGAGCTGACAAAGCAATTGAGGTAGAGGATGTTCTAGAAACCTTTCCAGACAAGCAGCTACTCACCACAAGCCTTGAGGAAGTTCCATGGTATGCAGGCATTACAAATTACCTGGCAAGCGGTATAGTTCCCTATGACCTTTCCTCTGTGCAAAAGAAAAGGTTTTACCGTGATTGCCGCATGTATTACTGGGATGAACCTTATCTGTTTCAGATGTTCGTTGATAATATGACCGGGAGGTGTGTCCCCGAGATATATCAATCTTCTATTTTGCAGGCATGTCATGCATCGGCATATGGCAGACATTTTGGAGGAGTCAGGATAGCAGCAAAAGTTCTAGAAGCAGGTTTCTACTAGCCAACTGTGTTTAAGGATGCACATCTATGGGTAAAGGGTTGTGATGAATGCCAGCAAACCGGGAACATTTCCCCTCTCCATGAGATGACCATGAACCCCATTCAGGAGGTTAAAGTGTTCGATGTTTGGAGAATGGACTTCATGGGCCCCTTCGTCAGTTCCTATTGCAATAAGTACATAGGTGTTGCTGTAGATTATATGTCCAAATGGGTGGAAGCTTCAACACTCCCCACCAATGATGCAAGGGTGGTGATTGGGTTTTTAAAGAAGAATATATTCACCCGTTTCGGCACCTCGAGGCCATAATCAATGATGGAGGCACTCATTTTTGCAATAGAGCCTTCGAAGAATTGCTGGAGAAGTACGATGTATGCCACAAGGTGGTAACTCCATACCATCCTCAGACCAGTGGTCAGGTTGAAGTGTCAAATAGAGAGATAAAGAGTGTGTTGACAAAAACTGTGAATGCGAATAGATTGGGCGAAAAAGTTAGATGACGCACTCTGGGCCTATAGAATTGCTTTCAAAACACCAATTGGCATGTCACCATACAAGTTGGAGTTTGGAATGGCCTATCACTTGCCAGTGGAGTTAGAACATAAAGCTTGGTGGGCGCTGAGACAATTGAATCTAGACATGGAAGCTGCAGGGACGTATAGAGTCACGGAGTTGCATGAGCTGGATGAGTTCCGATATCTTGCTTTTGAGAGCACCGGGTTATACAAAGAAAGAATGAAGAGGTTGCATGACAAGAACATTATTGAGAGAAATTTCAAACCCGGAGATATGGTGTTTCTTTACAATTCAAGATTAAGGCTATTTCTGGGTAAACTCAAGTCACGATGGTCTAGACCATTTCGTGTGGTTGAAGTGCTCCCTTCAGGTGCTATAGAGATTTCCTCAGAGAAAGACTCTCGCACATTTAGAGTTAATAGGCATTGATTGAAACCATATGTGGGCATGGATAAAGTCAAGGAAGTGTTAATGATCCATTTGACTGAGCCCAAAGGTCGAACGAACCTTAAATACGCTCATCTGCGACGTGCCGTGACGTTAAATCAAGCGCTTCGTGGGAGGCAACCCATGTTTTCTTTTGCTTCTCTTTTTGTTTTGTTGTTGTACTTGATGTGTATGATGCTAACCCATTTATTATTGGACAGGGCAAGATTGGTGCATATCAGGAGAAGTCGGGGTCAAGAACCAACTCCGGAAAGGTGAAAAATGAAAAAATAAAAAATAAAAAAATAAAAATTTCGGAATCCCGTGACCGCGACCGCGGTGGGACTGCAGTTTGGGTGCGGCATATCAAGAACATTCTATTTTTGGGTCACCACGGCCGCAGACCGGGCGCGGTTCTCTTTTATTTTTCACCACGACCGTGGTCCGAACGCGGATCGGGCGCAGTGGAACGCTGTGCTTCTGCCCGTCGCCAGGTAAGTGGTAAATTTTTTTTTCTATTTTTTTTTCTCTTTTCTTTTTCTCTTCTAAACGCATTAAAACTAAACCTACACAAACCGGCTCCCCCCCCCCACTTCCCCCAAACCCTTCTTACTCTTACCCTAACCCTCACCCCACACATCTCTTCTTCCTTCTCTCACTCACAACACAACTCCTCTCTTCTTACTCTCTCTCACTTCCGTTCCCCTCATCCCCATATCCCTTCCACTCTAAATTTCTCCTTGTTTCCCCTCTCTCAACTGTACAAGTCTCAGGTATTTCATGTTTCTTTCTCTTTTGCAATTGTAATGATAGAAGTGTTGTAGTATTTAGAGTAAAATTTTTGATTTATTTTCTTCTTTTTAGTTGGTAATGTGTAGAATATGGTAGAAAAGAGCATGATTTTGTTGTATTGAAGTTGATTGTGGTGGGGTGGAGTATGTGTAGTGATTGTGCTTGATTTGGGGGAGGATTTGTACTTCCATGGGATAATTGTATGAAATCATAGTTACATGCACACTAGGTGCTTGTGAAATTGCCTCATTGAGCTGTAATTGCTAATGTGACCATGGTGGCGGTGAAGTCTGAGTAACCACCCGGGGTTCACACAACCTAAACCCTCACTAATAGTAGCCCTTGTGTTTGTCAGGTAAAATGCATCAATCAAGGAAGAGACGTACCATGGGTTCCTCCGCCAGTGGGCCAGGAGGTTCATCCAGAGCTCGAGCTCAGGCTAGTTCAAGCTAGTTTGACAGCACTCGGTTTGTCTCCAAAGCGGCTCAAGATAGGTTTAATGCAAAGACATCCAAGAAGCTGGTGCCTAAAGTACACATTGACAGGAATTACTTGAAAGTTGAATGCCCAAGTATCTACAAAGAATTGAGGATACGTCAGCTGGACATCTTCTTTGTTGAACCGGAAGAGGGAAATGTAATGCTGGTTAGGGAATTCTATGCTAATTGCCCGGACCATGTTGATAGGGTTGTCACGGTACGGAACACCCCGGTGAATGCGTCTCTTGAGGCCATCCGCCGAGTTTAAAGGTTGTCGGTCTTCACTGGAGAGACAGACTATTACCAAGATTATTAGAGGCCGCCTGTCACGTGGAACCTAATTGTTCAAACAATCTGTGCGGATGGCCAGGATCCAATATGGATAAAGTCGAGAATGACCCTGAACTCCTAATATCTCACTTGGGAAGCTAAATATTGGCTCACAATTATCAACAGTTGTTTGCTGCCATCCAACAATACTACAGATGTTAATACGCCGAGAGCAGCGACGATTTGGTGTTTTGTAAAGCCCCAAGATTTTGACGCGGCCCAGCTCATTCAGGATGAAATGTTCATTCGCTCCATGGAGACAAGCAAAGGGTTATATTGTCCTTCCCTGGTCACTAGGATGTGTCGTGCTTCACGAGTTCCTGAAAATCCCATAGTAGATGGGAAGTTGCAATTAAAAGCGCCATTCAGGGCTAGAAAAATCATAGTTAGAAAAGAGCAAGCTGGGGCGGATGATGATGATGCCGATGATGATGAGGAGGTGGAGGCTATGCATGACTCCGCCCCACCAGTGCAGGTTGCTGATGAGGCGGGCCCATCTCAGGCTCGTCGGAGTACTCGGATGACAGCCTTGGAGTAGGATATGGCGGGCTTACACACTTCGGTCGATGACCTAGGTGCTCGAGTTGAAACTTTGGTTACTCAAAGTGCTAGGTCAGAAAAGAAAATCATGGGCTGGCTAAGAGCACTAGGACGAGCATGTCACCTCGATCCTGACACCGTCTCCGATCAGGACTGAGCACCAGGGAAGTCCCCTTACCTTACTTTGCTTTAAATTCTTTGACATGGGTACATGCCAACTCTTTAAGTGTGGGGTGGGGGATGGTTGTTGTTGTTGTACACTTGTATAGGTCGTTTGGTATTTTAGTCTGTTTGGTATTTTTGTTTTTTTGGTATTTTGGTTTGCTGTTTGTTAACTTCGACTTGGATCGAAGACAGACACCTCTCGACGGGTCTCTTGAGGGACTTAAGTCGAAACAAAAAAAAACGAACCAAAAAGATTTTCTTTTGTTAGGTAGTGTATCAACTCCCCCTTGGTTTTTCTTTAAACCACGGTTCTTTTTCAAGAGTTTTCATTTGAACCGAGTGTAGTTAGTTTTTCTTGTTAGTTTAACAATTTTTTGGTGAGGAAATAATAGCAATAGGATCCCTTAACTCCGTAGTACCTTGAATATAGATTGCCTTAGTGTAACACTTAGGCTCATTAGTCGACTCTGGAAAGCCTTAAATTGTGTGTTCTTGATTTGGCTTAAGTACCTTGAGCAGAGTGTCTGACGATCCGAACTGAAATGAGTCATGTGCCCTGTGTGTGTACAACGCGAAATGGTAGCCTTAATTGGTCTAGAAAGTGATATAGACGTTTCTTTGTTGAACCTATTTATATATGTTTCTACCCACCTGAATGTATATACCATATTTAACCCCTTCGAGCCTGTAATCGTTTTTTCTTTGGCAACCACATTACAAGCCTTATCCAATTTTTGAATTGACTATCTTTTTAACCCTATCACCTCCTAGAAGCACTTGAATTGTGATGAACATGGAAAAGTTAAAGTGTGGGGTAGGTGATTGGCTTTTGAGTGGAACTAAGAGAATATGGATAAAGGTGCACGGTGTGATAATCAATACTAGAAGCCCTCGAAACTGAAAAAAAAATAAGTCTCAAGTGGTGGTGGCTTTTGAAAAAGTATGCTTAAAGAAGTAAGGGGTATAACACAATGAGGAAAAGGTGGAATAATGGTTTGACAAGAATATGGGCTTAAATGTGCAAAAAATGTATTAAAGTGCTTAGAGAGGTGTAGCCACTCTTATATCCATATATATCCTACTTGTCCCGCAGCCTACATTACAACCAAATAAAGTCCTACTTGATTCTAGACCAAAGGAGCTTGATTAGTTGAGTATTACACTAAGGTCAAGCCTATGGTGAGTTTTATGTGGCATGAGAATTTCTTTGGGTGACTGAAATCTTACTTGTTTGAAGTCCTCAGTGTGTGAATTATAATAACTATGACTTAAGTCTCTTTGTGGTGAATAGGCACTTGACTCGTGAAAGTAAGGTAAGTCTGGACCTCTGACTAAGAGTAGGAGAACTGGTTAGGGACATTGTGTGGCTAGAGAGAGAGTCCACTCTTGAGGTGTGGATGTTACATTGAGGCAGTCCACCAGTGTGAATTTTTCTTGGTGCGAGGATTAGGGAAGTTACCCAGAGATGATTAGGCCTATAGAGTGTGGTTTTGTTGCTTGAGGACTAGCAACGGTTTAAGTGTGGGGTGTTGATAGTAGCCTATATTATGCAATGTAGATGATATTTATGCTCTAAGTTAACCATACGTTATTGATATTTTAAGTGCTAAATGATAACAAAAAGCTCTAATTGTGCTTTTTATGCTTTGCAGGAGCTACTCCGAGGTAGGAAGATGTTATAGAGTGTTTTGGGGTCGAATATGTTGAAACAAGGCCAATCGAGAAGCACCCGGATGAAAACGAGCAAGAAAAAGAACGAAGAAAAACTAGGAAAAATCCCACTGCGACCGCGGTCGGGCCGCGGCTGGAACACGGTGGAAAAAGACGCAAAACAGAATTGTTTAAAACGACCGCGGTCCAACCGCGGCCGATCTGGAGAAGGCCAAGAGAGTCCAAGGGATAAAGTGTAAAATGTGGGAAACTTATCCTAATCCTATATAACTCAACAAACTCTCCCATGTAAAGGTTAAGCTTTTTTTTAGACTCAATTGGAGGCAAGAACAAGTGTGAGAAGATCAAGACACCATTAGAGTTTTTCATTCTTCTTTCTTTTATCATTATTGTGTGAATCATGAATTATTTTATGGATTTATTTAGTTTTATCATGAATAGCTAAATATTTAGTCTAAGTTTTTGATGGAGCCTATTGAAGGATGAAATTCTTGCTATGTTAATATAGATTTGCCAAGTTTAATCTCTATTTGTTCAACTACGTTCTTGTTGTAGTTAATTGAAAGGATCCTCAATTAGTTGTGCCTATTTAGTATGTATTACTCGGGATAGAGTGCATATTTAGGTAGTTGTTGAACAACATCACTCCCGACATATGTGAGGAATCAATAACCAAGGGTTTTAAGGTGGGATTAGGGATAACGAAACCTTGGGTGCGATCTAAGTGAGTTGTAATAAAAGCCAACTAGCGTAACTCGGGAGAGTATGTCTAGTAAATTTCCGTAATAACTCGGGAGAGATTTATGGTAGTAAGAGTGCTCATGATCGATAGAGACGATTAGGCAAATTTATATGAAACTAGCAGGAAGGGATTCCATCAATAGGGGAAATCATAACCTTAGATCATTCTCATTATAGTTTACAACCCATTTTTAGTTAGCTCTAGTTAATATAATTTCATTAAGTAATAGTTAGTAGAAAAATAACCAATTGTTATCTAAAATATCTTGGAAGTTGATTACGTGGAATTGAGTGAGTCTGATACTTATAATTGGTAGGTTAATTCCCTGTGAGATTCGACTCTGGGTTTAATACGCGGAATATAATGACAACGATCGCTTAGTCCTTTTTAGGCATAGTTGGGCGTGATCATGGGCTCCACTTTTCTCGCCCAAACTAGTTCACACTTCCACGCGGACAGCTTCTTCTCAGCCTTCTTGGGGTACGCCCCACATTTGTCTTTTTCTCTAACAACAACCCTCTCTTTCACGCCCTTCACCTTCCACTCAGCACTTGCAGCTGGCTTCTCCTTTCTCACTCCATTTGCTACATTCATCTCAAAAGTCATCGTCTCCTCACGCACTCTAAGCATGAGTTTTCTATCATGTATATCTAATATAGATCTACTCGTTGCTAAAATTGGTCTTCCTAGGATGAGGGGGGCCTCCTTGTTCTCCTCCATATTCACCACAATAAAATCTATAGGAAATACGAACTCATTCACCGACCAAAAAATATTCTACTATCCCGTGTGTGTTATAGTCATTTGGTCTGCCAGCTGCAAAGATATTGGCACCGACCTTATGTCTCCAATATCCTTCTCTAGTTTCCTCTAAATAGACAAGGGAATTAAATTAATTGAGGCACTAGAGTCACATAAAGATTTATGAAAACTAAGAGTACCTAAAGAGCAAGGTATCGTAAAACTTTCTGGATCTTCACACTTTTGTAAGAGTTTATTTTTCAATATTGCACTACAATGCTCTGTAATTTTGACCACTGAGGCCTCTTATATCTTCATCTTATTTGTAAGTATCTCCTTCAAGAACTTTGCATAAGCTGGCATTTGTGAGAGAACTTCTGTGAATGGAAAATTTACATTAACCCGTCTAAGCATATCTAGAAATCTCTCAAACTGCTTGTCCAGATTTTCTCTATAGAGCTTTTGGGGAAAAGGTAAAGCAAGCATGTGCTTGCTCTCTTCATTGAAGTCCTCCCTTCTTGAAGTTTCCTTCTTTTTCTTTTTCTCAGCTCCCTTCTTGCCTTTTTTCTTCTCAGTCTTTTTATCATCTTCAATTTTCAGCTGCTCCCAACTTTCTTTTTCAAGTATCACCTCTTTTGGGATTGGAGTTGGATCTTTCAACACTTGCCCGCTTCTTAAGGTCACAGCATTTACCGTTTCTTTGGGATTCTTTTCAGTATCAGCTGATAGAGTACCTGGGATTCTCTTAAATAATATAGTTGCAATTTGTCCCACTTGTCTCTCCAAGTTACGCAAACCTGTCCCAAGTTCTTTGATAGCTGCACCATGAGCATCTAATCTCTCATCTGTCTTGACAATGAATGACTTCATCAGATCTTCTAACCAAGACTGAATTAGTTGCTGAGGCTGAAATTGCGGCCTCTACTGTTTCACAAAACCGGGAGCTCCTTGAAATCTAGAGTTATTTTGTTGCCATGCATTTGTTATACCCCCATGTGAATTCCATTAAAACTCGGGGTGCTTCTGACCCATTGCATTGAAGTTATAATTCCCAACAATATTAAATTTCTCGATCGAGGCTTGACACTCATGAGTAGGGTGCCCTCTTCCACATATATCGCACGCTGCATAGGGCTCACTATGTTTTGAAAGCGTCAACTTGGTGAACACCAGTCGGTCTTCTTCTTTCGGTAACTTCAAAAGGCCATTGATTTGTATCCTCAGACAACTCATTTTGAATTGTAACTATCTCCTCGGGAGTCCTTTTCATCAACGAACCTCCAGCTGTATTGCTCAATGTTTTGCGTGAAGTTGGTGTCAAATCCATCCCAAAAATCATGGAGTTGCATCCAGAGTTCTATTCCATTATGATGACACTTACGCACTATCTATTTGAACCTCTACCATGCTTCAAACACAGTTTCAGTCTCGTTCTAACAGAAGTTGTGGATTTCCCTTCTAAACTTTCCCGTCTTCGCTGATGAGAAATATTTTTCAAGATATTTTCTGGTCATCTGATCCCATGTTCTAATAGATCTATTCGGCAAACTTTGAAGTCAGTGATTTGCATAATCTTTGAAGTGAAGGGGAATGCCCTTAAGTACACTGCATCTTGTGACACACCATTATATTGGAAGGTGTGCATAATCTTCTCGAAGTCCATTAGATGATTGTTTGGATCTTCGTTCATCTTCCCCCTGAACACAACTGTTTTGAAGGGTTTGTAGCAACTCCTACTTTAACTAAAAATTATTAGCTGCAATAGGAGGTGGTCTCACACTCGATAAGCCTTGGTTGTGGAGAGCATAATCTCCAAGTGGTCTCCCAGCATCGAGAGCTATGTTTCCGAATTGGTCTGCACCCACAGGTCGATTTTGAGCGATTCTCTGAGCCCTCTCCTCCTTAAAGACAAGTATTGCATTTCAAAGAGTTGTCTCCTCCGCATCTCGTGAAACGTTTTCTCTTTGCTAGGTTGCCACTCTTGCAGCCAAATCAACATTATCCTCATCTCCTGCCATAACTTCTTTGGTTGAGGATTTCCCAACCTTCTCTGTATTCTCGAAGAGGTCTATTTCCTTCCTCAGCTGTCACATATGCTTCTCAATTTATGGTTCGTAAGGTAGCACTTCCTTTCGGGAGGATCAAGTCATGCCCCAATATAACATGTAGCATGCGCACAGACAAGGAACACCAACGTAAAAAAAAAAAAGAAAAATCAAATAAAAAGAAAATTCCTGAATTAGCACTACAAACTATTTCCAACACTCTTCATTGCCAATCCCCGGCAACGGCGCCCAAATTTGACGAGCGCGAAATCGGCATATAAACTTAGGCTCTCTAGTCGAATATAGTATAGAAATTTATCGTATCCATATGCATTGGATTTAAATAGTGCTTTCGTAGTTTCTAGTTTAATTGCTACCCAAGATGATCAACAATTTAGATTTGTGTGATTAAAACTAAAATTAACTAAAAGTTTAAACTATTAGCTAATGACAATCGCAACAACAATAAGCAAGAAGGTGTCAATGGGAGGAAATAGGGGTTGATGGGATAGGTGTAAGATACTTGTTTGGTAATTAACTCTAGTTGATTCACTTCTAAGGTTCAAGTGAGTCTCTCGAATTCACTCAATTATAGCTCAACGTTCAGTAGAAAATCCTCTATCGATTAAGTATCACCTCAAAATATAAACTAAGTTAAGCTCGGTGAAGATATGCAAGAATTCATATTGGATAAGTTTTTAGGAGAACCTCTCTCAATTATCCGCCTAATTAGGTCTAAGCATTAATTCAACTAGCCTATTTCGATTACCAATAACAATCAACAAACTCAACCGACAAGATAATGCAAAACATCACAAATTATGCCTCTTTCGATTACATAAACATGTGAATATATATGCAACTATAAAAACACCCAAAACGATCAATACATAAAACTATAGTTAATGACCACAAAAAATTCTCAACCCACCAAATCCATCAATCATTAAGGAAGAATTACTCCATAGATTGGAGAAATTCATCAACAATTATGTTTAAGTCAACGGAAAACATAAAACATCCAAACCCTTGTCTTAAGTGAGGGTTGAAGGATGAAATCATTGTGCTCTTGCTTCTCCCTCTTCTCCTTAGCTTCCTTAGGTCTAATTTATGTCAAAAGTCTTCAAAATACCATTTTTCCATGTATATATACCAAGTAGAGTCCGGCCCAAACAAATACACTTTCTCCTTCGCGAATTAGGACTCTTCCCGGACAAGACATGCGCGGTCTTGCACCTGGGGACCAGCTCGTGCATTTGGTCGCGCATTCTGCGCCTCTCACTACCTCACATGCGCGTCCAATGCAAGCTAGCCCGGTGTTTTGCTTCTCTCATTGAATGCACTAGTGTCCGTTGATCCCCAAAGTCGATCCCAACTTAATACTCGAGCTTTTACTCAGACTTCAAAGCTCTAAAATAGCGTGAATTCATTCCATAAACATCAACATAGATTGAAATCACTCCTACAAGACGTAAAACAAATAATTAGTGCAAAATGCTAATGATTAAAGCACAACTTCAATTGAAGTGCAGTAAATTAGAGTGTGACAAGAAACTAAAACACACAATTATAGCCTACCAGCAGTTCCTTACCACATGCGTTGCAAATAGGGTAATCATGGACTCTGAGCCCACACTAGCCTGTCACTATGAGTGTGCTGATCTGAAATTCTAACTTTTTGGTTTGACTTGGACCTCTGAACTAGTGCACTAGTTGAAGATGGAGAAGGTGATTCTTCGCTCGATCAATTCTTGCCATCACGCTTTTGGTTTCTTGCAGAACTGATGATTACCTCCTCCTTGCGATCCCCCATGTCTGAGATTTCCTGCAGACTTAGCTCTCTTGCTGAATTCCCTATCCATCTCCCTCTGTAGCCGCTCTTCTTTCTTCAACGTGTCTTTGTTCCCTTGAACAAAGGCTACCATTTTAGTAATGTTCATGTCATTATTCTGAGAGGCTATATTAGCGTCAGCAAACAAGTCATCTGAAAACCCCAAAACAAACCGCCTAACTCTGGCCCTCATATCACGTACCATTTCCGGAGCATACTTGGCCAGAGAGAAGAACTTGAGGTAATACTCATTCACACTCATATCATTTAGTTTTAGTATCTCAATCTAAAGCCTTATCTTCCAAGACCTCAATCGATAGAAAATGCCCAAGAAACGCATGTTCGAACTCGTTCCAAGTTGCAGGAGCCGCATCCTCCCCTCGGTGTTCTTCCCATGTTTCATACCATGAGTTAGAAACATCCTTCAGCTGGTACGCAACAAGCTCTACTACTTCAGTGTCTCTGGCCCAAATACAGGTGTTCAATATTCAGGAATTCAAAATTAGGAAATGAGAATCATACTGCAATATGTGATACTACAATACTGAACCATACTAAGTTACATGATACTCGAATGCTGGATAGAACTAGACTGAGACATGTATTTATAATAAATTGATTTTCATAACTGAAACTCATAGGATATTGAACAATTATGAAACTATGACATCTAGAGAATAGACGTTCTATAACTATTCGTAGGACAAAGACATAATTACGTTATGAGGAAATTCGTAATAGCCATAAATAATGGGAAGTAGGGAGAATCATAAATATTCCCAAACGTAAAGAGAGTTATCCTCACATAGTAACTTAGGAATTTTATCATAGTCCTTAGTAATTGGTCTTTTCTTCACCAAGTTCTCATTCTACTACTTCTAGGTGATTCTACAATCCCAAATAGATGTAACTAACACCATTTCTCATCACCCAAATGTTTACAACAATCATAATTCAACAATCCAAAACCCTAGCATAGTTCTTATGGTTCTCTTTATCAAACCCATTTACTATTATCCCAAAAACTCATCAATTCATAGTTCTAAACGATTAGGGAGTAGAAGCATTACCTTTTCGAAGTTCACTCATCTTGAATTCGAGTTATAGGGTTTCCTTTCTCAACAATGGAGTCTCGAACGAATATTTAATGAGTCGAAGGATTTACCTATGTTCATAAGGCGTTGGAGAATTGAAATTAACTTAGAATCATCGTTAGAGCTTACCTTGGATGATGGAGGGACCTTGTGGATGTTAGGTTCTTAAGAGCTTCCCTTTCTAGATTAGGTTTTCGTCTTTGGGTGTGGGGGAACGAGGTAGGGATTTTAAATAAGTGAACACATCCCAAAATTGAGGAGGAAAATAAAATTAGCTCGGGTAAACCTCCCCGACGCGAAGCATCGTCAGGGGCGTCAAAATAACTGTGCAAGGCGCCAACAGAGGCACAAAAACTACAGCACCTTGCACTGTCTGGGGCGCTAAGGTTGATGCCCTGGACAACACCTTGCACTATCTGGGGCGCTGAGTTTTTATGGCCTTGCACTGTCTATGACCGTGAGTTTTTATGGCCTTGCACTGTCTATAGCCGTGAGTTTTCATGGCCTTGCATTTACTAAAGCTATAAGGCGTACCTCCAATAAAATTAGTCGATTCTATCGAATTTTATGCACCTCACTATCAATCAAAATTCCAAAACAACGGTTTTCACCCATACTCATCCCAATAGGACTTCAGATTAATACTCATTCAATGTATCCACAACTAATTTAGATTTACGGTGTGTTACACCAATGGGCATTTGTGATACGAGTTTATATGTCGTGTTGTTGTGATGTTAGCACATGTGAATTGTTCTGTGGTTTGGTTGTTGTTATGGGAGTATAATGGTGACATTTCACTATCATTGTTATGCGGGGTATAAGGGTGGCATCTCACTGTTGTTGAATGTACGGAGTAATACAGGTGGCTATTGTGTTATTGTCCGGGTGGAGAGATAAGGATGGATATTATACAAAGTGATACGGGTGGCTAATGATGTTGTCAGGGCGTAGTGATATGGGTGGCTATCAGAGAGATACGGGTGGTAATGTCAGGGATGATTTGTGATGGCTAGGGACATCGTGTTGGTGATTTTCATGTGATGATGTGTTTTTCCTTGTGTTTGTCATACACCTTACATAACTTGTTTTGTTGCTTCGATGAGCTACTTGATGTCTTTGATATTATTTGTTGACTTGGGCTGTATCAGTACACTCGCACAAGCATACACTATATCATGCCACTTATTCTAGCTCAGAAGTATGAAACTTGGAATTTATTGATCATGCCCATGTGTTTTTGTATTATCATATTTCTATTGAGCATATGACCATGTCGGGCGGATTGTGATTGTGAGACTGTAATCATACCGGGCGGAATGAGATTGTGGGCCTGTGATCATGCCGGGGGGATTATGATTATAAGTCTGTGATCACGCCGGGTGGATTTTGAATGTGAGCCTGTGATCATGCCAGGAGGATTGTGATATTGGCACATGAGTTATTCGTGCAGTTGTGATTCTAGATGTGGGCACGAGGGGCCGTATGATGGTGGGTTGAGACCTGTGACTTGTGACTATGAGATGAAGTAACACAGAGTGATTTCATTGTGAAACTTGTGTATAACGGCTTGATTAATTGGTTGTCATTTGTTTTCCTTATTTTGTTTCAATGGTACTTTTTCGGTGTTCTTATTGCTTTACTATTTATATCACATGTTGATTTTGTTACCATTTACTGATTTCTGCTTTTCATTATTAGCTTTACACTTCTAAACTGCACATGTTATTTTATCTAGTGAGTGTCTTGACTTGTAACTTGTCACTATTTCACCGAGGTTAGTCTTGATACATACGGGGTATCGACCGTGGTCTACTCATACTACACTTCTGCACATTTTTGTACAAAGCCAGGTATTCGAGATATCTAACTCGAACAAAGTTAGCTCGTTGATCACGAGGATTCAAGGTAGATCAGAGTTGCTTGGTCGTCGCAGTTCCTTAAAGTCATTTCCTTGTATTGTAGTGTCAACTTATCATTTGAACAATATTATATTTCGATCTTTCCATGTACTTAGCTAGAGTTTGTGACTCTGTATTACAAAATCATGGGAGGTTGTTATGATTATTGCCACATAGCCTTATGCCGCTTGTATTTCAGCATTTATATTAAACTTTGTTTCAAATTATCATTGTTAAAAGTGGAAATTGACTTACCTAGTCTTAGAGACTAGGTGCCATCACAACGCTTACGATTGGTATTTTGGGTCGTTCCAGGTGTCAAGATTTAACTAGAAGCACCATGACTATTGAACTGCTTAATATGAATAGAAATTTTCTTTTTCAGTTACTTTCACAATTTGTAGAGGGGGAATATATTGCGCAGATGGAAATCAAATTGACTAAAATAAGACTGAGTTTGGTAAAAGATTGAGCCAATTTGAGAATCCCCAATATGTTAGGGTCTTGAGGTTTCGGTCGTTTGGGGTCTAACAATTCGCTAACTTTTGGTAAGCAATTATGTAAATCATAAATGGTCTCTGTTTATATATATATTTTTAATTTATTTTACTTTATTTTTATATTCAACATTTAACAAGTACTAGTAATATTATTGAATAAACATAATATTTTAATTTTTAAATATACAAAATAGTATAATAATGCGGACAATAGAAAGTACATTAAAAGCTTAAAAAAATAAAAACTCTTAAAAAATAAAATATCTAACATATTCTTGCAAGTATAAATAATAATGCAATGGTGTTAAAATTATTATGAGATACAAATCAATTATAATGTCTTAACTTTTAAATAAATAATAAATTTTTTTAAAAGATTATCAACTATACACGATTACCTTCCTAAAAGTAAATAATAATCAATAAATTATATTATAGTAATTTAAAATTTACTCATTCATAAATAATTAAAGTTTAATATTTTTAGAGACACAAAACTAAGAAATCGAGACCATTTATAAGTGAAGATATTTATTTAGTATATATGTATATTTGCAGAAGAAATCAAATAATATTCACTATGATGTTCTCACTTAGTAAAATATGTAGGTCTTGACTTTGTTATTTGAGTTAATCTCAATCTTTATATTTTTTATAAAAATTTATCATTCATTTGGTCAAGCATTCTTGGGCCTCAAAAATAGTAATTAGCAAATTTAACACATAATTTACATAGAAACTATTTGGTCACCCAAGCATTAAATATATAATAGTGCATAATTAGGCACTAGGAGCTTAGTAAGTCTCACAAATTAAAACTAAACTCCACACGTGAACCTCATGCCATTTCACAAGTGCCGTGCACCCAAAGGTCGGCAAGTCCCGAAAAGCCTTTTAAAAAGTTGATTAATAATAAGAGAACTCGTCTATTCTGTGGGTAATTATCATAATACTAGAAAACTAAAGTATTAAATAAAAATAATTTTTTTATTAGACAAACAATGATTTACAATTAATGTAAATTTTGGTAATTACGGACTAATAATATGACATTTAAAATAAATGTCACAATCTTTTTTGACATTTTATATCAAATGTCGGTATTTTTATGACATTTTGCATCAAATGTTATTATTTTAAGGACATTTAATTCAAAATGTCATTGTTTTTACGACATTTTGTATCAAATGTCATTAATTATTTTTACAATACTTTTATTCAAATGTCGATATAGTTACTATATTTTGTCGCAAATGTCATTATTTTTACTATGTTTTGTCATAAATGCCGAGAAATTTATATATTTCCGACATTTATTACAAATATCACGAAATAAATATCGCCGTATCCTTACTTTCTTGTAGTGTCTAGTCTAATATAATATATGTTGAATCGAAAATTGATTCATATTAGTTTCTTTTTGCTGGCTAGTGTTGTTGGAGTTCCAAGGCAACTAAGAACTTTTCATTTTCCCAGCGTTTTCTACAAAAAAAAATAAAATTTCTATCCATCCCAGAGTTCAAAATTAGCTGATTAATTTCCTTCAAAATGAAGATACGGCAACTAAAATAAAGCAAATTTGAATTGGAAGTTCAAGTATATAAGATACTAGAGTTCCAACATAATATGTTAGAGTTCAAGTATAATATACTGATCCAGCATAATATGCTGGAAGTTCATATACAGGTGCTCCAATCTCCAGTATATTATGCTGGAACTTTTCGTGTGCTAGAGTTCTGGAAGTTCATACACATGTGCACCAGTTTCCAGTATATTATGATGAAATTTTTCGTGTTGCAGTAAAATAGTGACTATTTTTCAGTAATTTTGCAAATACTAGCTATTTTTCAATTACCAGTCTGAAAAGATGATTAAGTCATGCTATTTTTATGTCAAGTTGGAGAGTTAGAATATGACCCATTGATTGGCACATCTTGACCCAACCCATCTTAGCCAAAGTACACTTTGGACTGAGTTGGACAATGATTTTACTAACTCAGTCCACCTTGACCCGCTCAAATTCAGCCAAATCCATCTATTTACCACCCCTCTGGATAACCAGTGTGATAGTTGAGGTGGGCAAAAACCTCAAACACCTCCGTTATGAGAATGTGAGAGAGAGAGAGAGGAGTAGGAAACATGTAATTTAAATTTTAGGAAATTAAGGGTGTTAGTTAAAAGATGCCGTGGGCATGATTGAAAAGTGCAGGTAAGACTTTAAATAATATATATATTTTTCTCAGAATAAACTATGAAGTGAGGCGAAGATGCCGGAGAGAAAAAATATATAAGTACGGATGATAGTTGAAGAAGGTTATCGCAGTCTGTCGGCATGTGTGCAATCGACGACTTCAATCACATTGCTTCTCTTTTAATTTTAATGTCATAAAAATAATTTGGGAACATATTATGGTGCTCCACTTGCTTAATTCTTTATTATGCTGGAAAAAATATTACCCTACTTGTTGTATTATATGAGTTAGATGTGTTTTCTTTGCTCAAGCTATCCTCTTGCCTACCTTCTTTACATTTTATCTTTTTCTTAATTATTATTGAAAACAAGAAATATAATGTAGTTGATGACGGCTAATGGTTGACCTTAGTTGGCGTGCTCTGTACTTGGCATATCAATATTTGAGGGTCAGCTTATCAATCAAGTGTTTTTGCTTTAGTTTCAATACATAATATCTTATCAATAAAGATTTAAATAGATATATGATGTATCCATAAGAAGATAAAATCATCTGTTCTTAATTATAAGTTATTAAGATTATGTTTTAATTCACAATCTAAGTTGGAATTGGACAAGTTATTTCGCACAACACAAAATAAAATTTATTTTGATTATAAGTTGGATTATTCTGCTTCTATGATTAGAAATTTTCTGTTTTGCTTTGCACTTCTAGTCTAATATAATATGTTGAATCGAAAATAGGTTCTTTTTACTGGCTACTGTGGTTGGAGATCCTGTCCCAAGGCAACTTAAAACATGCCAGCATAAGTGCAAGTACGTAGACTTTAAATGGAGTAGTACAAACTCTCAAAATAAACAATGAAATGGGGCAAAAATGGTGGAGAGGAAATTATATATAAGTACGGATGATAATTCAGGAAGGTTTTCTAATTTCTAGGTGTACGTGTACAGTTTAGTTACGACTTCACTTTTCTTTTATCATCTTGTCTGACTTTATGTCAAAATAGAAATTTATTCACATGTCATGTTGCTCTACTTGCATGATGTTTATGTTGAAAAACCACTAGTTGCTTATTGCTTATTGCTATGGTCTTCGTGTATGAGATATGCATTAGCCACATGTCAGTTTCATTAGATTTCTTTGAATAGTGGGAGTTATACCGTTTTAACTTTTCCTGTGCTTCTCATTTTCTTCTAACAATTGAAAACATGAAACATATAATGTTATTGTTGACAGATAGTGGATAACTAACTCTTGTTGCTCATGTTTTTTAGCCACACTTAGGGTTAATGTTTCCAACCTGCCAATAGGTTCAGAATTTTTATGAAACAGGTGTAATAGCCACACTTGATTGTTATTTTGTGACTTGTGGGTTAATTGGTTTGGTTCGAGGAAGGTTTTGGAGTGAGTTGAAATACCATTGTTGGAAGTTAAATTAATAATAGTTGACAAATATTTGACTTTTATGCAAACGACTTCGGATTGGTAATTTGATGGTTCTAATAGGTTCATATAGTTCCTAGGGTGACTTGGCTCTAATTAATTACCGAAAGTTTGGCAATTTGAAGGTGTAGAGATTTTCCAAGTTTGACTGGGAGTTGATTTTGATGGTGTCGTGTTCGAATTGTTATTTTGGAACTTTGAATAGGTTTTTTGTCATTTTGAACTTGTATGCAAAGTTTGGTTGCATTCCGACTTGGTCAGACATGAATGGGACGCTCGATTGTGAATTATTGAAGTTCTTGAACTTGAAGGCATGCAACATGAGCTTTGATGTTGATTCTTGTGTTGTGGATGTTATTTATAATAAGTTATTCTTATGAACGAGTTCATATGAGGTTTATATACTTGTGTGAATGTTTAGAGTGGGGCCCGAGGGGCTCGAGTGAGTTTTGGATTGGTTTCGGGTTTATTTTGGAAGTTGGGAGATTACTGGTGCTGCCGACATTACATTTGCAAGGTCCGCATTTGCAAACTTTTGCTTGCATTTGCAATGTGTCTGCGAAGCCCAACCGGGTCGTGATATCCGTGACCAACCGGATACCACTGCGTGAATCTCGGCTCATATCGGCAGAAAATTAGTGATCAGCGAAACAAAAGATTTTTTTACATGTTTTAGAATTGTACTTATGGTAAAATTTCCCTGCTATACAAATGGGAAGACTTATTATTCATGGGACACATTGTAACACGTATATCAATGCAATATACTCTTATTTTCTTTGTTATTTAAAGTTCTTACTTTTGTTCATCAGCTTTTCATTAGTGTGTGCCCGGGATCGAAGGCAGACACTTCGTTAAGTTGTTACTGAGTCCGGGGTCACTCTCCCTATTGGTTTGACAATTTATTACGTCTTTATATGTTTGATCTAACGCCATTTACCACTTATATTGAACTAATCCGCATATCTTTAAAACCACGTATAAATTTAATTGTTATCCATTTATTAGGGTAAACAGTGTGATGCCCACCATGGGGCTAAAGATAATAGTGAAAATTTAATATAAATTTTCATAACGTACTTTTATTTTTCACTTGTTCTTTGATCTTTTAATTTCAGGTCAAATTAAAAAATATCAAACTCCCAAGCTTCCCAATTGCCCAGCAACGAGGTGCCCCTTGTTAACCCCTACGAGTTCCAGTCGCGGGCTAGAACGATGCTAACTCACATGTGACTATAAAATAAAACTTGCATACTGACCCCGAAAACAACATTCGCGAGGGAGCCCGATCGGTAGCCCGGAGTACACATGACGGCAAAGGTGATGGGATCAACTTGCGGGCGATCTTCGAAATATTATAGGCTCAACAGGAAGCAATTGTCACGACCCAAACCGATGGGCCGCAACAGGCACCCGGTACCTTACTCAACCGAGTACCAACGTAATGTATCTTTCGTATCATACTATCATAGCAAAATGAGACGGAAAGGGTGCCGTGAGATAACTAGAATAAAACATGAAGAAATACTCAACATAGGACGACCTAACATGTAATACAAACTTATACATATGACATACAGGCCTATAAGACCAAAATGATCACTCGTACACTGAACATAGGCCGATAAGGCCATACAACCTTTCATATACATGACATATGTCTACAAGCCTCTAAGAGTAGATAAATACCATAAAGGTCAGGATAGGGTCCCACCATACCAATCAATACATGTCCAAATCATACTGACCAAATAAGTAACTGCGGAGCAAATGGAGCGCACCAACACCTTCCGCTAAGCTGATAGCCTACTTGGAGGACTCTCAACCTGTCTATCGGAACCTGCAGGCATGAAACACATAGGGACATTAGTACAAATAATGTACCGAGTATGTAAGGCAAGAAAAGCCGTATATAATAGACATGAAAGAAACATGGATGTAAAAGACCCAATCTTTAAGTATGAATAGCTCTGTGAATCATGAAACATTTATAATTGCATGCATATGCGTATAAATGTCATATCATGCATATGTATATGCATACATAACGTTATCAAGCCTCTGAGTGCATCCCATCATATCATCTCGGCCGCTGTGGGAAAAATCATCAACGTATACCAGCTGATCAGGTGGTGGTACGTATATAACACCGTAACCTTTTTCCATATCCTATATACATATAATATACGCGGATATAACGCTATCTGGTCATGGGTCAATGTACATGTATAAATGAATGAAATGCATGAGAAGTACATCAATAAGATCTCTCGGAATGTCATAAGATCATTATGCCTTTGATTAATATCATGAAATAAACTTTAGCAACTTACGTATTTTCTAAGACCCATGAATAAACAATTGAATAATAGGACACATGGGAGTCAAGAATATAGGCACCCCTAGTGCTTCTATGAATAGAGGCATTTTTGAAAGTTGTGCGTTTGCTCGTTTCATTTGTATCATAGGGATCATGCCAAAAGGAAAGAAGCAATAGCCTTAACATACTTGAGCCGATTCTCTTGACAATCTCTCTAACACACGTCAATCGCGACGAAACACGTAACTGCGAGATAGAAGTAGGGAAAAATCCGTATAGTATTCTTGAGAAAGATTGCATGGGCTCCCTTAGAATTTTTAGTAATGTTGATATTACATTGTAGGGATTCATAAGAATTTTTGTTTGAGAATTCCCATCCATTACCTTTTGAAGCTCTAATCCATCTCCCTTTAATGAATTAGGGAGGTTGATTTTATCCTAGTGAGTGGGCCCCAGTTTAGGGATTACTTTTGCCCAAAACCCCCTAAATATGCCACCTAACTACCTAAACCAAGAGTCACCATTAGATTTTTGAGTCTATTTTTCACTTGCTGCCACGTGGGGGTGATGTCCCCACCTAATAATTATCCACAATTTCCTAATTAGCTTGTTAGTCTCCCATTAAACAAATAATTAACCAATTACCCATATAATTAAGAATTATCTCAAATTACTTAAAATATTACTCACTTTATATCTTACTATCATGATCATGTGGTACCTTGTATGTCACTAGTCCATAAATACGGGGTATTAAAGCTTGGACCGTATTTTATCCCAAAAAGTCAAACTTCGACAGAACTCACCTTCACGAATTTACTTATCACTTGTTTGAAATACCATAGTACTTATAACCTCAAAAAAATCTTGCCCTTGAACTGACGTCAATTATCTTACGACAAATCCAATGTACAATACTACAGGGTGTAACAACGTCGTAATACTGCAGATTGTAACATCGACGTAGTACTGTGAGGTGTAACATCATTAACCCCTTTGGAACATTCGTCCTCGAATTTTGATCGATGCACTTATCATTTTCATAACCTATGTCTTCCTAATACTTTAGTACTCTCTTTTCCATCTAGTCAATTGTTCTTTGAATAAATCCAAATTCCAGGGCATTCCCACCTGTTCGTCTCTTTTTCACACCACGACCTGATCTTATCTCATACTGTTGAACTTTTATCTATCTATTGTTGATTCATCTTAATGTTGATCTATAATGTATCACTAATAACTTGACCTCTTATGTAACACTGCCGCTAGGGCTCACGTCTCATCGGGGAACATCTGAAATGATTAGATTGATCCACCTGGGGGAGATACCATACTTCCATAACCGTATTTCATAGCATCCCAATGTGATTCACCTTAGGTAGGTATTTTAATCCTGTACAATTCATGAAATCCCTTTTTTTCTTCAAATCATTACTCAATCGACGGCCCAAACGTCATCCTTTATCTATCACAATTACACCCTCATTATACTATAAGGGAAGCATTCCATATCTTCTAAATGATACTAGTCTTAGTCTCCTTTGAGTTCATTCAGGCTATACTGAGCTTTCTATAACTTAGAAAAACCATCATCTCTCTTGTTTTCATGTGCTTAATCTTGAGGACTTATCCATTCTCATCACCTCCTCACTTGCCCTTTCTTATCCTTACTTATGTCTTCCTAAAACCTTGTCGCTTTACCATACTTAAGCTTGCGACTTACACATATCTATTTATACTACTCGCAACCTTCCTTCAACCTGCTTGCACCATAGATTTCCTTGTGCTATTCTGGAACATCAATCGAGACATCGCATTGTCTCTAACTCTTCTTTACTCTCTTAACTAGACCTCTCGATACCTAGAAATCATAGGCTGGAAGATATGCCACTAATGACACCGCTAACATTCCTGGATACTGAATCCCAGTGCTTCTAGCCCTTTATCTAAAGTATAGATTATTCACAACCATCTGCACCTGAGTATGTCGTACGTTGTTCACCTATACCTTACTTACCTTAAAATCTCGCATCACATCTTCTTTCTCTTTCATGACCTCCCTTCCACATAGGTATAGTTCACATCCGCAACTTGAAGCTCTATTATAATACTTGCACCTCTGGTGCATACACAATCAGGTGGGAGCTTCATACAGACTTCTTATGAGGATGGTACTCTTCTAACTGGCTTTATCGTAGAGTTGTTATAGAATATGGTTGTTTTACTATCTCTCTTGTACCTATTATATTAAGAGTGATTATGAAATATTCTCAATCATTATTTCTATAATTTTCTAGACCCAGTAATCAGACTCCTGATTTACTTAGTTCATGTAACTTTTTAGTTTACACTTCCCTCTTATTAGCCTTTATGTAGGCTTAAGTTATATTTCGATCTGTGGCTCATGGTATTAGTTATTACTTTAGCCTTTCATGGATGCTATGGAATATCCATGATACAATCTTCTAACAATTCAATCCTTTGTCTATGACCTGGACTCAATTCTTTCTTTTAGCCTATATCGGAGTCTTCTACGGCTATATAATTGTCAACATATATGTTGCATGGATAATACTCCAAAATCTTAAGTGCATTCATAACGTAACTAACTCTGGATCATTGATCGAATAATTCCCTTTGTTGCTTCTCCTCTTTCTTTAAACGTAAGCTATTGTTTTTCCTGGTCTTTCTGCCCCCTTGTTGCGTGGATACTAAGCTTATCTTAGTTCCCACACATGACGGAATTTTCGTGCAACTCATATGATCTCGAATATTACTTTTGATTTTACTTCTCGTTTATTAGCCACGGTAGGTGCCACTTTCTTATGGAGCGCATACTATATTGTAGTGAGACTATTTTTACATGACCATTTCCTCTTCAAGTTACTATGCTTAGGTTAAAGCCTTCTTCCTTATTTCCTCAGCTAGTCTTTCATTGTAGTACTTAGGGAGGATCCTCTGACTCTTGTAAAGCTGTGAGCTTATTACATTTTATACTCGATGGAATTTTTGATGTTCTTCCTCGCCTATAATTGTTTGTAGTTACTTATCTCCACGCCCTTGTGTTTGTAGGGTTGCTTCTGAACTAATATTTTAACTGTCTTCCCAGTGGCACTCTCTTTTATTTTCGTAACACTCCTACAATACCTTTAACTACCCCAACTCCTATCTGAATATATCTCAAGTAGTACAATGTCATAACTGCGATGCTGAATTCCCCATATTGGGGTTCACTATGTTTATCTTGCACGATTTGTTTATTTGTCTGTATCCTCTTGTCTAGCCATAACTAAGCTCTTCCTGAATCAACTACTAACAACTCGTTGTCCCATTCTCATATCAATATTCCGCGTAATCTTTCTTGGGTTATTTCTTTTGTCTTAACTTACCTCTCACATTGGCTCCTTATTTATCAATAACATCCCGAGCAAGAACCCTTACATCCTTTCCTTGACGTCATGCTTGCATAATGTTCTAGAATCGTAGCATATCTGTAGGAATTGGATAAGTGCAATCTTATTCCTTTCTCATTTTTATCGCACTCTTCCTTTACTATTCCATAGTTACTAGAACCACATAATTCTGACTCAAGGCCACATCACTCCATATTCCCCCCTTTAGGGGAGTATTAAGATTTAGTGCTATGACGATCTACCTATAGATGTTTTACCTCTTCATCTTTGGCATCTTTTCACATCATCGATAACCCTTACTCGCCTTGCGATAATCTTTATGTACCAAGGATAATGAAATTCCTTACTCACGAGGGTGGCACATAGTGTAACTTGCACATATAGCCTCTTAAGCTTAACTTACTCACATTGCTTGCTTTAGGGAAGCGTTTTCCTGAATGAACCTTAAAAGTTATTCTTCTATCGTTCATTCTATTATCGCCAGAACGCAATCTCTGAAATTCTCATGATGCCGACTATTATCATATCACTCAGCCCCTAATTCATGTTTAGTTTATATTGTTCACCAAACCATACTGATTTCAATTACTTTGGGGTTCTAGTTTTTCCTTCTGGTAATCACGTTAGAGTCAAGAACTTATTTCTCGAAATGAGGATATGACTTTATGGCCTTTACTCTTTTGTTGTCTCAAGACCTGTCACCTTTCGTCTTTTCCTTCACTTGACTATAGACTATGTAATACTGTCATTTTTCTTATCTACCGTTGTCATCCATGTATCACATCTTACTCATATTGCTTCATTATCTCTCTTCTTATTTCCCTGCTAATATTTCTGTCTATCACTTTATTCTGAAAACTTCAACAAAACATTATTTTGATCTTAGCTCCCCTAGCTCCATCCCCTGGCTCCATCCCCTTGCTCTTCGGTTTGGCTAACATTCTCGCTCTACTAGGGACGGGGGCCATACTAACGTAATATTTATCCCTTCCAGGGTACTTATATCTAGCTGTACTATTTTAGAGTGCACCATCTGGGTGTCTCACAAGGAGATCTATTAGCAAATTTGCAATATCCTTCGGAAATGTTAACTAACGCAAAGAATCCATCCACCATTTTGGGTTACTCTAACCCCAACCGGATCCTAATATCCCGTCTTTCGTTTAAACTGTATATGTTAGCTCCCATAGGGCATAACTGAGATGGGTGTGGCCGATTGTACATACATCTGTTACTGTTGAAGGTAACTCAAAATGCTTATATTTCTCTTCCTGAATGGTAAATAATGATAATATTTACTAGCTAGTTACCTCGTACACTTCTTCACCTTGCTTCTTTTACTTGTTAAATCTTTTATCTACCTTCTGATGCTCTCGTTGATTTTTACCATAACGGTGGATAGATATTCATGCCTTAAGGCTCCTTAACAAGAAGCTTACATATCTTAGTACACATGATCTAAGGCATCATGCAAAATTGAGTTCCTCTGACTCAACTCTTCCACATCTACATGCAATTTCTTACCAATTGTCTTTAAGTATGTATGTATCATTGTATTATAAATAAAATAGAGTTTAAGAGTTTGAATTCTTACAACTGAGCTCTACCACACGATCTAGAATAAGAAGAAAGAGTGGCAGTCCTAAGTGCCATGTATCCTCCTGCTTATAACTGTGGTGGACAACACACCCATAAACGAGACTCTACTAGACACGGCTTGTAGACTCCCTAGGACAGAAATGCTCTGATACCACTTTTGTCATGACCCAAACTGATGGGCCGCGACGGGCACCCGGTACCTTACTCAACCGATTACCAACGTAACGTATCTTTCGTATCATACTATCATAAGTAAATGAGACGAAAAGGCTTCCATGATATAACTAGAATAAAATATGTGGGAATACTAGACATAAGACGACTCAACATGTAATACAAACTTATACATATGACATAAGGGCCTATAAGACCAAAATGATCACTCGTACACTGAACATAGGCCGACAAGGCCATACAATCATTCATATACATGACATATGCCTACAATCCTCTAAGAGTAGATAAATACGATAAAGGTCGGGACAAGACCCCGCCATACCAATCAATACATGTCCAAATCATATTAACCAAATAAGAAACTCTAGAGCAAAGGGAGCGCACCCACAACTTTTGGAGGACTCTCAACCTGTTTATTGGAACCTGTGGGCATAAAACATAACATCCTCAGGCAAAAGGGATGTCAGTACGAATAATGTACCTTGTATGTAAGGCAGGAAAAGCCGTATATAATAGACACGAAAGAAAAATAGATGTAAAAGACCCAACCTGTAAGTATGAATAGCTCCGTGAATCATGAAACATTTATAATGTCATGTATATGCGTATAAATGTCATATTATTCATAGGTATATGCGTACATAACGTCATCAAGCCTCTGAGAGAATCCCATCATATCATCTCGACCACTATGGGAAAAATCATCAACGTATACTAGTTGATCGGGTGGTGGTACGTATATAATGCCATAACTGTTTCCCATATCCCATATACATATGATATACGCGTATATAAAACCATCTGGTCATGCGTTAATTTACATGTATAAATGAATGCAATGCATGAGAAGTACGTCAAAAAGATCTCTCGGAATGTCATAAGATCATTATGCCTTTGATTAATATCATGAAATAAACTTTATCAACTTACGCATTTTCTGAGACCCATGAACAAACAATAGAATAATAGGACATGTGGGGGTCAAGAACATAGGCACCCCTAGTGCTTCTATGAATAAAGGCATTTATGAAAGTTGTGTGTTTTCTTCTTTCATTTGTATCATAGGGATCATGCCAAAAGGAAAGAAGGAATATCCTTAACATACCTGAGCCGATTCTCTTGAAAATCCCTCTAAGACTCATCAATCACGACGAAACACGTAACTGCGAGATCGAAGTAGGGAAAAATCCGTATAATATTCTTGAGCAAGATTGCACCGGGCTCCCTTAGAATTGTAAGTCACGTTGTTATTATATTGTAGGGGTTCATAAGAAATTTTGTTTGAGAATTCCCATCTGTTACCTTTTGAAGCTCTAATTCATCTCCCTTTAATGAATTAGGGAGATTGATTTTATCCTAGTGAATGTGACGCACTTTAGGGATTACTTTTGCCCAAAATTCCCCTAAATATGCCACCTAATTACCTAAACCAAGAGTCACCATTAGATTTTTGAGTATTTTTTTCCCTTGCCGCCACGTGAGGTGATGTCCCCACCTAATAATTATCCACAATTTCCTAATTAGCTTGTTAATATCCCATTAAACCAATAATTAACCAATTAACCACATAATTAAGAATTATCTCAAATCACTTAAATTACTACTCACTTGTAACACACTTCATACATCTTACTATCATGGTCATGTGGTACCTTGTATGACACTAGTCCATAAACACGGGGTATTATAGCTTGACCGTATTTTATCCCAAAATATCAAACTTTGATGAAACTCATTTTGTTTGATACGCTTACCTCTCACCTTCATGAATGTTCTTATCACTTGTTTTAAATAGCGTAATACTTATAACCTCAAAATAATCTTGTCCTTGAACTAATGTCAATTATCGTACGACAAATCCAACGTACAATACTACACGGTGTAACATTATCGTAATACTGCAGAGTATAACATCGACGTAGTACTGTGAGGTGTAACAGCAATAACCGAGTTGCAGAACTAAAGCCGCGCCCCCAGTTCAGTTGAGCTCAAACCATCCCGGGAAAACACTCGCAGAAATGAACCGACCATAGAAAGGCCGGGTGAAGATGAACCTGGGACCAACCCCGAGATAAAAAAGATGCTTGAGGAACTGACAAAACAGGTGGAATCCAAAGAAAAGAAAATTGAAGCCAATGAAAAAAAGTGGAGACCTATAACTGCAGGGTCGATCAAATCCCAGGAGCACCAGCGATACTGAAGGGCTTGGATTCCAAGAAATTTGTCCAAAAGCCTTTCCCTCCCAGCACAGCTCCGAAGCCGATCCCATAGAAGTTCCGTATTCCCAAAATTCTGAAGTATAATAGAAAAACTATTCCAAACGAACATGTGCGCTATCAAGGGGAACGACTTGGAAGATGACGAAATCGAATTTGTTCTGCTGAAAAAGTTCAGAGAGAACTTGTCAAAAGGATATATGATATGGTCCCACAACTTACCCCTTAATTCTGTTGACTTATTTGGCATGCTTGGAGATGCATTTGTAAAGGCGCACGCCGGGGCCATTAAGGTCGAGACCAGGTAGTCAGACCTTTTCAAAGTAAAGCAAAGAGATAACGAGATGCTCAGGGAATTCGTGTCGAGTTTTCAAATGGAACTGGTGGGTTTGTATTCGATCACAGACGATTGGTCCATTGAGGCATTCCCCAAGGACTCAACCCTCAAAGCACATAAGTTTCGCAGCAGTTGAAACAAAATTTGATAGAATACCCGCTGTAACTTGGGCCGACGTCCATAACAAGTAACAATAAAAAATCAGGGTAGAAGATGATCAACTCGGGCCCCCTTCCGGATCTGTTTATCCCGTCAGAACTACTGACATATCCAAAAGAGTCGTCGATGATGAACCAAGATCAAACAGAGATCAGTATCAACCATAAAACGGAGATCGAAGGGGTAATGGGTCTGGACGCCACCTTGCAAAGAGTGAAAAAAGAATTGATCGAGGCCATAATAGTCGGGGACTCATGAGTAAGAACAGTTTTGACAAGCCACTCGGGGCCCGAGAGGCATCAAGATTATCGGAATACAGCTTCGGTGTCGATGCAACTAGCATCATATCCACTATAAAAGATACCAAATAGCCTTGACCATGGCAATCTGATCCTGCCCAAAGGGACCCCAACCTAATGTGTAAGTATCATGGCACTCACGGCCACAGAACCGAAGAATGCCGACAATTAAAAGAAGAAGTTGCCCCGTTATTCACTAACAAACACCTCCTGAGAATTTCTGAGTGATCGAGCCAAAAATACTTCAGGAATAGGGACGCCAATAGGTAGATCGAGCAAGAGGAACCTCAACACGTTATTAATATGATCATTGGTAGAGTTGACGTCCCCCAAGGGCCGATGCTAAAACGCACTAAGGTGTCCATTACAAGGGAAAAATGAACTCGTGATTATGTACTAGAGGGAACCGTATCTTTCAACGACGAGGACACATAAGGCATCGTGCATCCACGTAATGATGCACTGGTAATATCTGTACTCATAAATAAATCTCGAGTTAATCGTGTGTTATTTGATCTAGGTAGCTCGGCCAATATAAACAGATCGAGGGTCATGGAACAACTAGGTCTACAAGACCAAATAGTGCATGCAGTCCAAGTTTTAAACAAATTTGACATTGCATGCAGAAACTACTAAAGGGGAGATAACCCTGCAGGTAAACACCACCAGAATCATTCAGGAAATAAATTTCTATGTGATAGAAGGAGATATGAGATATAATACTCTATTCTGAAGGCCATGGATTCACAACATGAGGGAAGTACCCTCGACACTACACAAAGCATTAAAACTCCCCACACTGGGAGGGATCAAGACAGTTTATGGAGAACAACCAGCCGCAAAAGGAATGTTCGTGGTCGATGAGGTGAACCCGATATGCACACTCTCAACATTAAAGGACCCGAGTTTAGTTACAAGGGAAGGAACCAAATATAAATCATCGACACCAGCCCTGAACGAACCAGAGAAGCAGGAGACATGCGGGGATTATGATTACGGAGTCCCTAGGTCGTTCATAGACCCTGACGATTTTGATGCCACCAAGCCAACGATTTAGGAGCTGATTCATGTCATACTAATCGAGCACTTTCTCGATCGGAAGGTATACCTGGACATGGGGATAACTCCTGAGCTTAGGAAAAAACTCATTGAATTCCTTATAGTTAACATAGAATGTTTTGCTTGGTCCCATCTTGATATGGCAGGGATCCCACCAAAGATAACTACTCACAAGCTGAGTTTGGATCCGAAGTTCCACCCGGTTAAACAAAAGAGGAAGACTCAATCCGAAGTCAAGCATGTGTTCATCAAAGAAGAGGTATTCAAGCTCCTTAAAATAGGTTCCACACGGGAAGTCAAGTACCCGGATTGGTTAACTAACGTAGTGGTAGTGCCTAAAAAGGGAAATAAATTAAGAATGTTTATAGACTACAAATACTTGAACAACGCATGCCCTAAGGACTCTTTTCCTTTGCCAAACATCGATCGCATGATCGATGTGATGGACGACCACGAGATAAAGATTTTTTGACGCTTATTTCGGGTACTACCAAATCCGGATGGACCTGGGCGATCAAGAAAAAACTTCCTTCATCACTAAATACAACACCTATTGTTGTAATGTAATGTCGTTTAAAGTAAAAAAGGCCGGTACCAATTATCAACTCGTAGTAAACCTGATATTCGAAGAGCAAATAGGAAAATCAGTGGAGGTTTACATTCACAACATATTAGTTACGTCCCTGCGAGCAGAGGATCATTTGGAACATTTGCAGGAAACCCTCAACATATTGAAAAAATACCATATGAAGCGGAACCCCGAGAAATGCGCATTCGGGGTTGAGTCTGGGAAGTTCCTTGGATTCATGGTGCCCAACTGGGGAATTGAGATCAATCTCGACAAAATCAAAGCTATAGAAGACATCACCATGGTGGACAATGTCAGGGCCATTCAAAGGCTAACCGGGCATATAGCCGTCCTGGGTCGGTTCATATTAAGGTCTACCGATAAGAGCCATCGATTCTTCTCATTAATGAAGAAGAAGAATAACTTTTCCTGGACCCCGGAATGCCACTAAGCTTTGGAAGAACTCAAACGCTACCTTTCGAGTCCACCTTTGCTTCATACTCTGAAGGCAGATGAACAGTTGTACCTGTACTTAGCGGTACTCGTGATAGCGGTAAGTGGAGTCTTAGGCGAGGAAGAGGAAGGTACGCAATTTCCTATATATTATGTTAGTAGGAATCTAGGTGAGGCCAAAACAAGGTATCCTCACCTGGAGAAATTGGCGCTCGCTTTGCTAATCACCTCCAGAAACTAGTTAAAGCCAAATTTTCAATGCCATCCCATATGTGTGTAACTACTTACCCATTGAGGAACATAATGCACAAACCCGAGCTTTCGAGACGATTGGCCAAATGGGCCGTGGAAATTAGCGGGTGCGATATCAAATACCGACCCCAAACCGCCATCAAATATCAAATTTTGGCAGACTTTGTGGCCGACTTCACGCCGGCCTTAATACCCGAAGTCGAAAAGAAATTATTGTTAACCTTGGGGACCTCCTCGAGAATCTGGACCCTCTTTACGGAAGGTGCCTCGAACACAAAGGGGCAGAGATTCGGCATCGTGTTGAAGCCACCTACAGGTAACATAGTTACGTAATCTATTAGAACTGTGAAATTGACTAACAATGAGGCCGAGTACGAGGCCATGATTGCAGGTCCCGAATTGGCTAAAAGCCTGAGGCCCAAAGTGATCGAAGCTAAATGCGATTCCCTCCTTGTGGTAAATCAAAGTCAATGGGACATTCGAATTGAAAGAGGAACAAATGTGAAGATACTTGGATAAGCTACAGGTAACGCTATATCGTTTCAAGGAATGGGCCCTATAACACGTGCCTCTAGATCAAAATAGCGAAGCTGATGCTCTAGCAAACTTGGGGTCGTCGGTTGATGATGATGAATTCAGCTCGGGAACGGTCGTACAACTTATGAAACCAGTAGTGGAACATGGAACTAGAGAAACAAGTATATAGACTATTTGAAGACTAGGAAGTTGCCCTCGGATCCCAAAGAATTGAGAGCTCTGCGCATGAAGGTGGCCAATTTTAGTCCATCGGAAGATAATCTATTCAGAAAAACGTTCAATGGCCCATGTTCCATATACTTGGGGCAGGGAGAAACCAAATATGTTTTGAGGAAAATTCATGAAGGCACCTGCGAAAACCATTCATGGGTAGAATCGTTGGTTCGTAAGATAATCAGAGCTAGCTATTACTGTATAGACATGGAGAAAGATGCGAAGGACTTTGTTCGAAAATGTGACGGCTGTCAGAGGCACGCACCAATGATCTGCTAACCTAGAGAGTTGCTACACTCGGTTCTGTCGCCCTGGCCGTTCATGAAATGGGGAATGGACATCGTCGGTCCCCTACCATGGGCACCCGGTAAGGCTCAATTTATACCATTTATGACTGACTATTTGTCTAAATGGGTCGAAGCTCAAGCGTTTGAGAAGGTACGGGAGAGAATTCATCGAGTTCTTTTGGGACCACATAATATGTCGGTTCGGGATACCGGCCGAGATAGTGTGTGATAATGGGAAGAAGTTCATCAGTGACAAGGTAAGTAAATTTTTCTAGGACCATAAGATCAAAAAGATCTTGTCAACACCCTATCACCCTAGTGGAGACGGACAGGCGGAGTCAACGAACAAAAGAATCCTTCAAAACCTTAAGAAAAGGTTGACCGATGTCAAAGGAAAATGGAAGGAAATCCTGCTGGAAGTCTTGTGGGCATATCGCACGACCTCAAAATCCAGTACCGGGGCTACCTTATTTTTGTTGGTCTACGGTGCCGAAGCACTAACACCGGTCGAGGTAGGAGAATCAAGCCATAGGTTCCGATATGCAACCGAAGAACCAAATGGCAAGGCCATGAGCTCGAGCCTAGAACTACTAGATGAGAAGCACGAGGCCACTCTAGTACGGCTGGCCGCCCAAAAGCAGCAGATAGAAAGATATTACAAGCGTAGAGCCAACCACCGACACTTCAACATGGGGGACTTGGTGTTAAGAAGAGTAACATAGAACACCTGGAACCTGAACGAAAGGAATCTAGGACCGAATTGGGAAGGTCCGTATCGAGTCATCAGGATTACATGTAAAGGTTCGTATAAACTCAAAGCAGTAAATGGCGCACATCTACCAAACAACTAGAAAGTGACCCACTTAAAACGATACTATTGCTAAGGTACGACCTCATTCATTTTCTTTTATTTGTTTTATTATGAATTTGGCTAACACCTGCAGGCAACAACTAAAGGAGAATGTATTTGATTAGGTCTAAAAGCACGCGTTACACTCTTTTTCCCTTGAACCGGTTTTCCGGCAAAGTTTTTAACGAGGCAACAATAAACCATGCTAACTTAGAGTTTAAAACCGGTTCTTAATCAGATCCAGTGGTTGCATCAACAATATCCGAGCCACTCGAAGATCGAACTCAAAAACTGGGGGCCATCATCCTCGGGTCAAGATCTTAAGAAAAGAAGGAAACTCTATGCTCGAACAGTCTAAGCTCGGTGGTTAGGATTTATTATAAGGGCCAAACGGTCAAATGAACCGTGGCCGCGTAGGTCACGTCGGCCATAATAGCAGCTTCTACATACTTACAATATTGTACATTACATACATAAATGAAATAAATATTTTAGCTTGCTAACAATTTTTTTTCTTCTTAAAAGTATCAATCCTAAGGGCTATTCCCACCTGGGAACTATCAATCCTAAGGGCCACTCTTATCTTGAGCCCAAAGGGCTAACACCAATCGGGGACTGTCGTCCGAGATAAGCTTGGGTGGCTCGGGTTATTGAAACCCAGAGGCACAAAACCTAGTAGGTACCGCCCAAACCTAAAGACTACGACCGCCCTAAAAATGGTTCGGAGACGTCCGAAGCCCGTAATAAAAACATAAGGCCTTCAACAAAATTCCAAACCTGTTCAAAGGTTACCCTCGGCAAAGATATAGTCTAAAAATTTAAACAAGCATCTTGGGAAAAGATTCCGGTCACTCTGAGCCCCCAGAAGTTTCAAGCAAAACTTGCATCGAGGACAATTCTTGTTCGGACCTCCGAAAAATGACTTATTACAATGTTTGAATCTGTGCTAAGGCATTTGAAATCTTTGCAATTGTAAAAAGGATACTAAAGATAATAGACTTGAAAATTTCCAAAAGGGAAAAAACTTTATATACATTTTGGAATGTCTTTACAAAGGCCAATAAGAACGGCCTCAACAAAATAAAAGTACGAGATACAAAAATAAAGAAAAAAAGTCCTAAGGCACCTCAACCTAGTCTTCACCGAAACCAGACTCGTCACCAGAGCAGTCGGGGACTTCGAGTTCTTCAGAGCCCTCAAAGCCTTCTTCATCGTCGGATCCTTCTAGCTTATTGGCCTCGATCTCAAGTATTTTCGCCTCCTCGATCTCGGCCAATAGGTCCAAGCCTCAGGCATGGATCTCTTGGAGGGTCTCCCTTCGGGATAGCCGCCTCACGTACTCAGTAGTAGTCTTCAGGCGAGCCTCAGCTGCTTCGACATCGGCCCTATACTGGGCACCATCTCTTAAGCACCGACAGAAGTTGTGCATAGCTGAGACCTTATAGCTTCACATTCGTTACCGAGGGCATCCCGCTCTACTAGAGCTGAGCTCAATTGTGATTGGATTTCATCGTTCAACTGGGATAACTTTTCGGCTTTTTCTTTCTCTACCCGGAGTTGAACCTCTATCGATGCCAGCTGTGCTTGAGGGGCTTCCTTCTCCGAAGCCAGCCAGTCAATTTTTCTCTTCCAACCATCAACCATGGCTTGTACCTCATTAATTTCAGCTCGGAGTTGGTCGATCCGATCAATCTTCCGCTGAACCTACGAGGTTTGGTCGTTAGTATCCATGGCTAAGTATTCATTGCTAACTTCGAAAACCTTTACATTTTCCACCAAGTCGCATGCTCCTTCTGAGCCGCATCCAGCTCGGCTTGGAGGTTCTTGGCGACCCGCTCCTACTGCTCGCTTAAAAGCTTGTACATGTCCCTTATTTGGACAAGCTCCTTGACCTGGAGCTCGAGCTGGTTAACCTCAGACCGGTACTAAAGAAAGCTTTCGTGATGAAGTACCGAGGCCTGCAAACGAGACATGAGAAATATCTAGAACCAATCAAAGTTCAGAAGAGCGTAATGATGCCTTAGCCGATTCTGCGCCTGTTGCGCCTCGTTGAACAGGAAAAACACATCCACCTCATTAATTTTCACCTGGTCTTCTTCGGTCACAAGGCATCAGGGGTAGCTCACTGCTCCCACAGGGGCGGAATGAATCCGGGCATCCTATGAGACAGTGATGATTACCGACTTCTTATGATGGGACCCACACTTGGGGCGGGGAACTGGTTTATTGACTTTGGGCTCGAGTTTAGCCCACCGACCTTTGAATAGAGATCCTTTCTCGGTATTTCCGGTCGCCCAGCTCAGAAAATCTTCCAAGACAGACGAGTCCACACCGTTGAAAAAAGAACGAAGGGGACCGTCTGTGCCTTGAGCCCTTTTGTTAGGTTTCTCCTTCCTCGCTTGGGCATCCTAGAGCATAGACTCGGCATAGGATGGCATCCCCGAGATATCAATTACACCGGGAACTTCCTTTAGTGCAGAGCCAGTATCCGGGGAAGTTTCACCCCGGGGATCTGTGTCGGTTTTCTGAGTTGAAGAGGGATCGATCTCGCGAGTCTCCCCCTCTAATGCATCCCAATCCCCGGGATAGGTCTTCCCGTCGATTAAAAAAATAGATTCATCCTTCGTCTCTTCCCTAAGCTGGAGAAGGGAGTCGGAGGTAGGAGCCCGTGAACTAGAGCCCTCCTAGGCTTAAGGAGCACCTGCTTCCTTGGTTTCTTGGCCTCAGAGCTCGAGCACCTATTTGCGCAAAGGCTTCTCAACCTTGAAGTCATCTGCAATTGAGCAGCCCCCAAGAATGAACGGTGACAAGGGAGGCTTAGCGGCCGGTTCATTAGCAGCCACAATGGGGGAAAACGTTTCCAGGGCAACCACCTCAGGGTTAACCGCTTCAGTACTAGAGGCCGGTTGAGAAGATGAAGAGGCAACTTATTGAAGAATGGTTTTTGATGATTTTTCCATTGTCATCTGGGGGAGTGTTTGAAAATTTGAGAAATAAACACTACATTTTGGGAAAATGGGTTCTGAAGATGAACAACAGGGTATAAAGATTTGAAAAATTTTTAGGTAGAAATCTGGAGATTGCTATGAAGATTAAAGAACATGGATGAAGATATAAACATTTGAAGAAGGTTTTGATAATGGTTGTAAGGCTCGAAGATAGAGGTTTGATTGAAAAGTAGAAAAAGGACAGATGAAGGAGGCTTTTATAGGGAAACAACAGATGCTTTGCATTCGGAGGCAACATGCCGCTGAGCGACACGTGTCCGAAGTCAGAACGATGCAATTGACGGGGATGTTTCGACTCCCCGTCGTAACGTACGAATGAAGGAGCCAGAGTCATCTGTCGTTCCCCATCATTTCAGCTAGCCTACTCTCTGAGAAACGAGGGGACTATCTGTATACGAGTAAAATCGAGCCTGCTGCATGACTTGACTTCCCGGTGAGCCAAGTGGAGCAGGAACTTGATCGTAATGTATCGGGGTCAGAACGAAGAACCCCTCGTATCGGGGCTCGGGAAAACACCTACCCTCGGGGATATCGGGGGCATATCTTCGAGGTCCGATTTAAGGATTGAGACTTCGGAGAGCATTACCAATAGCTGCACACGACTAATAGAGACTGTGATATCCGTGCCCAACTGGATACCATGACGTAAATCTCGGCTCGTATTGGAAGAAAATCAGTGATCAACGAAATAAAAGATTTTTACCTGTTTTAGAATTGTATTAGGATAAAACTCTCCTACTATATAAAAGGGAAGACTTATTATTCATGGGACTTTGTCCTTCTAGGACTTATTCTAATAGGATTATTTGCAATGAGAATATAGTTACTTTCTTTGGGTCACCAAATGCGTCTGGCATGCCTTGAAATATATTGTAGATGAATTATTTTTTTATGAACTTCAAGATCATATTATCTTATTCGAGGATCTATATATACAAATGATAATTCATTCCACTTAACTTTTGCTCAATCTTTTATCTTGTCTCCCCCTCATATTAGAAAAACTAACTTGCTTCTTCAATTTTGTGAAACCACATTTGTGCATTATGATGTTAATTAAAATATACACCGCATGTAACGACCCGACCAGTCATTTTGAGCATTTGCACTCATCTCGGTAGTTTGCAGGCATGAAAAGATCCGTATGATGTATTATGACTTGTGTAAGTCGTCGGTTCTGGTTTTCAGGTTACTCAGAATTGATTTGGAAGAATGATTCTCAACTAGGAAGTTTTAAATTGGAAGAGTTGACCAAGTTTGACTTTTAGCATTTGACCTCTGATTGGAGATTTGATGGTTCCGTTAGATCCGAATGGTGATTTTGCACTCGGGCGTATGCCTGGATTTGCATTTGGATGTTTCTAGAAGATTTCAGCACACATTGGCGAAAATTAGAAATTTGAAGGTTTGGAAAGTTCATAAGTTTGATTGGGAGTTGATTTTGTGGATATCAGATTCAAATTGTGGTTTCGGGAGTCGGAATAATTTTGTTATGCCATTTAGGACTTGTGTGCAAAATTTGGGTTAATTCGTGGTTGGTTTGCTATGTTTCAGCACGAGTTATGCAAATTTAAAAGTTCAAAGTTCTTCAAGTTTGAATTGAGGTGTGATATTCATTGTTTAGATGTTGTTATGTGTTACTTGAGGCCTCGATTATGTCTGTATTATGTTATGGGACTTTTTGGGATATTCGGGCATGGTCCAGAGGGGCTCGGGCGTGTTTCAGATTGGTTTCAGAGCATTTTCCTTCATTTTTGCAATTGATGTTCTGCTGAGTTCGGGGCATATGGTTTCCTTAATCGTGATCGCGGAGTATAGATCACGATCGCGTAGAGTTGTTTGAAGGCTGTGAGAAATTGTTCATCGCATTCGTGCGTCCTCAGTCGCGTTCGCATAGATTGCTGTAATTTAAGAATCGCGTTCGCGTAAGCCTTCACGCGTTCGCGTAGTGTGTTTGACTGAGCTGGGCAGTGGCCGCTTCTTTTTCGTGTTTGCAGTGTTACACGATTGCATAGAGTAATTCTGGTGGTAGTATAATTTGTCTATCGTGAACGTGGTCGACTTCCCACGTTTGCGTAAGAGAAATGCCTGGGTAGATTTTAAAGTACTATATTTCGGGGATTTCAGCCATTTTTACATTTTGGGAGCTACGAAGCTCCGATTAAGGTGATTCTTGATGCAATTTTCACCATGTGGACTGGGGTAAGTGTTCTCTACATATTTTTGATTTTATACCATGAATCTATCTTCATTTTCGGCATTTGATTAAGGGTTCCAAAAGAGAAATTGGGGGTTTTAGCCTAAAATATCATAATGTAAATTTTTAAGTTTTGAACATCGACTTGGAGTCTGATTTGAGTGAAACTAAAGCGCTTGGACTCGTAATTGAATAGGTTGTCGGAATTTTTATTATTTGTCGGGTTTCGAGGCGCGGGCCCGAGTGTGACTTTTGGCCGATTTTGGATTTTGATTAAGGATTCGAACTTTATCATTTGGAATTATTTCCTTGGGCTTTATTTGATGTATTTGAGTTGCTTTTGGCTAGTTTCGAGCCGTTCAGAAGTCGGTGCACGCGGGATGTCATCTTTGGAGCATCGTTTGGCTTTCTTGGTATTGGATTTGGCTTATTCGAGGTAAGTAACACTGCTAAACTTAGAGATGAGAGTATGAAACCCCAGAATACGTGTTATGTGCTTAGTGTTGAGGTGAAACACATGATAGGTGACGGGCGTGTGGGTGTGCACCGTATAAGTTATGAATCCGTTATTTTCGTGGTAATGTGTAGTTACTTGATCTTATCTGTAACCATGAAATCTCTACGTACTAAAGTAATTGAGCTATCAATCATGCTAGAGAGCATGTTTAGGCTATATGGTGGTACTGTTGGCACCCATAGTGGTTGCTTCTTGCTGTTGTTTTATTGATTTTATTGATGTTTCGTACTCAGTCATGTTTATTCATTACATATCATATGTCAGTCTTTGTTGCTATTTATTGATACATCATACCATCATTTTCGGGCTAGTTTCATGACATTGTGAGCCTGTGAGAGAGGGACTGGAGAGATTGATGACTGAGTGAGCATGAGGGACGGAATATGAGTGACATTTATAGGTTCAGGTTGCATGCCGCAGCGGGTTTTACTGATTTATAATAGAGCTTAGGCTGAAGGATCCCCTCCGACTCTGCACACACCCCACTGAGCGCAGTTGATTATATATATACATGTGGATCAGGTTGCACGCCGCACCGAACATTATGGCTATATATATGTGGATTGTGTTGCATGCTGCCACGAGCCTTATGGATATATATATATATATATATATATATATATATATATATATATGTGTGTATGTGTGTGTGTGTGTGTGTATATATATATATATATGTGTGTGTGTGTGTGTGTGTGTGTGGATCGGCTTGCACGATGCAACATGCCTTATGGTTGTAAATTCTAATCTTAGAAGCTCATGATTTGTACTGCTAGTCCTTTGAAAAATTCTTGTATTAAACAATTATATTATTAGTTCTTTTTTTAATAAGTGTTATTAAATTTAATAGTTGTTGATTGTCTTACCTAGAGGGTTATGTTAGGTTCCATCACGACTAGTTGGATTTTGGGTTTGGACAAGTTGGTATGAGAGCTCCAGGTTCATAGGTTCTACAAGTTATAAGCAAGTGTCTAGTAAAGTCTTACAGATCGGTATGATGACATTCATACATATCTTCGAGAGTCTATAGGACATTTAGGATATATTTCCCATCCTTATTTCCTTATCGTGCAGCATTGATTCATCTTGAAGCATAACTCTTTGAATTCCTTCCACTCATTCATATGCGCATGTGACAGCCCATTATCGGCTGTGCATCGACGGTTTGTGATTACATGGATGAAGTGCGAGATGTGATTTCGGTGTGCTGATGATGGGCCAGTTTGGAGGACTTGAGGCCGAGTTTTGACTGTAGCTTGGGCACAGGGATTTCGGTTGTGTGAGCACATACTTTTGGACTTATATTTCCAGTGGTTCCCCTCTGAGTGGAATTTATTGCTTGATGAGTGGCTGTTTGGCTATACGAGCAGTATGATGTGACTGCGGGATGTTTTCAGATGGTTTGAATGTGACGGGAGGAGTTTTCTTGGGATGTGAAAAAGACTATCAGGTGTTTGATTTTGTTTTGGGTGTGGCGTATAGTCTCGAGTTATGAGTGTATTAAGGGATCTTTCATGTTGTTAATTGTGGAGCGAAATAGATTTTCATATCTTATTGTGAGTTCAAACTCAGGACGGTTAAGTAGTTGCGTAGTAGTTGTGGCGGTGGAAGGGTATAAAGAGATGGTAGTTTGAGGCTAACCAGGTGGGTTATAACCTGCGAGGTAATGTACGGATGTGTAATTTTTATGATGTTGTGTGGAGGCCTTCTTTTCTACCAGTGAGTTATGTTTGTGCGATTTGAGTTTGGATTGGTCGTAATAATTGACCTGACCGTAACGAGGATGAATGCAAGATTTGCAGATGGTTTGTGTTACATGAGTTTATGAAGGATCTAGTTGAACCTCACAGCGGTATTATGGCAGTAATAGAGTATGGGGATTGTGAGTTATTGTGTGTTTTGATCTATGGCTTTGGGCCAAGTGGGGGAGTCTGCTATTGACGATTTGATTGCATAGTTATGTGTTGTATCGATTTTAGTTTGAGGGATACTTGTGGATCGGTTATGGCTTGCTGATGTTGGTTTTGAGGATGACTTAATGTTGGTTCCAAAACGCACACGCAAGTATACGTGGTCGTAGCAAGTAATATAATGTTAAATCGAATGTCGAACCCACAGGGACTTGCGTAAACTACTCGTTGAATCACTCCAATTGTTATTCAATCGAGCCAAAACAAAATCCAGGAATATAACTACTTTATTCTACGATTATATGAGCTAATTATCAAGTAACGAGAGTATTGTTGTGTATTCAATAGAGACAAATATTCCAGGTTTGTGATCAATTCACCACTCATATTGCATTCTAATTAACTCTCCTTTTTATATAATTCACTCATGGTTGCTAATTATTCGATAATTGCTCTCTTAGCCTTCTCCCGAAGTACTACTCGCCTATTCTCAATAGATTAACACCTATATTCCTATGAAATTAATCCACTAGAACGCACTAAGATNCAATTAAGCAATTAAACGCAGAATTGAAGAAACAACCATATATTGAGCAAACTATAATCAAGGTTAAGTTAATGTCGAATAACAATATTCATGGCTAAACCACAACCCAGAACAATGGGTGTTTAGCCACTCATACTAGAATCAAACAATTGCATAAGTTTTGCATAAATAGAAATACTAGATTAAGATGAAGAAAACTGATAATCCCTTGCTTCCTCAATGATCTTGTGTGTATATTCTCTCCAAAAATGGCATCATCCTCCCAAATTTGTGTTTTTGGGTCTATTTATATGTTTGGGACAAACCCTAAACGTGTAGGAGACTTCTATTCAACCCGGGAAATACTTAAAACCTTCAAAACTCGGAATTTACCGGACCAGGAACCCCGGGCGTTAATCCCCAAACGCCTAGCTATAGCCTGGGTAGACCTGGCGTTTGGGCTCTAACGCCCCACTATATCCTGGGTAGGCCAGGCTTTAAGCCCCAAACACCCCACTAACGCCTGGGAAGGCCAGGCTTTAAGGCCAAAACGCCAGGCTATGGCCCGGGTCACTCCTTTTCGAATCTTGAGCGTATTTTTGACGTTTATGCACCCATTTAGATCGGTTTCCATCTCCAATTCACCTACACATGAAATAGACTCCATGCGTGTATTTTGTTTATCACAAAAGCACATAAAATAGAAGGTACATAATGCTTAAATCTATGGATTCTAGCCACGCATCAACACCCCACACTTAGACTCTTGCTCGTCCTCGAGCATTANCATTCTTTCCCTTCTTTAAACATGCCCAAGTATAACAATTTAATCAATCACACGAATCAACCTAATTGCAACCACCCAACCTCAAGAGTCAACTTGAAACTACTAAGCCTTCTCAATTCACGCACCTACCCAACAAGAAAATTACAATATTACCAATTGTTCATGAGATCATGTGCCCTCACCAACAACAAAAGAGTGAATATAACTAGTCCACACATTCAAATATGGTTTTGAGCATAAATTAGGGACATCACACAATTGAACAAATTCACTCACTCTCACAAAGAATTCATATGCATCTCGTGGTTGTACCATAAGCTTGCCCGTAGTGTAGATCTCCACTAATTCAAGTTAGCCAAATCTA